>JAVHYY010000447.1:0-42500 GCA_035221665.1 Okamejei kenojei | reverse complement strand
TCTCTCGCTTTCTCCCCGTCCTCACTGCTCCCCCTTCCTCTCTCCTCTCGCTCCCCCTTCCTTCTTCCTCCCTTTCCCCTTTCCCTCTCCCTCCCTCTCCCTTTCCCTCTCCGGCCCAGGCCACAGAGCAATGAAGATTAGGTGTAAGACAAGCGTGCTTACCACAGAGTGGTGGAGACGGAGCAAGGATGTAGGGGTCGTATGGGCCCGATTCCCCGATATTCCGTGAAGCTTCTCCCAGGCAAGACCCTCGAACTCGGGCTGGAGGGGGGGAGTGGAGAGTAGGGGGGAGAGGGAGAGGGGGCGGTTGGGGGGGGGGGGGGAGAGAGGATAATGGAGCTTGCTGCCAGACATCAGGGAGGGGGCAGATGGGCGAAATGCAGCAGCAGCGTTGGAAGAGAAATCGATTCCAGAAACCTGATCAATACTTGAAGCAATGCTCCTGGGCTGAGGGTCGGGCAGAGGGGGATGGGCAACGCCAGCCCGGGTGGGTGTTGGGGTGCATCACTCCCTCACCTCCCCTCTGCTCCCCTCAGCCCCCTCCCTTTTCCCTCACCTCCCCACCTCCAGCTCCGCTCACCTCCCCTCTCCAGCCCTCCCACTCCCCACCTCGGCGCCAACCTCCCTCACCTGCTCCCCTCATGCCTCCCCTCCCTGCCCTACTCCGCTCAACCTCCCCTCCCCCTGCCCTCACCTCCGCTCACCTCCCTCTGCTCCCTCACTCCCCTTCGCTCCCCTCACCTACCTCCGCTCTCCCCTCACCGCTTCCCTCCCTCACCTTCCGCTCCCCTCTATTTGGACTCCTCACCTCACCTCCGCTTCCCCTCATCATCACCCTCTGCTCCCCTCCCTCCACTCTCCTCTCCTCCCCTCCCCTCCCCTCACCTCCGTCTCCCCTCACCTCCCCTCCCCTCCTCTCCCCTCCGCTCCCCTAACCTCCGCTCTCCTCCCCTCCCCTCCGCTCCCCTCCCCTCCACTGCCCTCTCCTCCGCCGGACAAACCCAGGGACCTCTCCCCCTCTATCCCACTTTCCCCAGGACCCTCCCCCACTGTAACCCCTGGCAGCTCGTTCCGTATACCCACCAGCTACTGTGTCAACAAAGTTACCCCTCAGTGTTCAGTTCTGGGCACCGTGTTATAGGAAAGATATTGTCAAGCTGGAGAGGGTTCGGAGAAGATTTACGAGGATGTTGCCGGGACTAGAGGGTGTGAGCTACAGGGAGAGGTTGAGCAGGCTGGGTCTCTATTCCTTGGAGCGCAGGAGGATGAGGGGAGATCTTATAGAGGTGTACAAAATCATGAGAGGAATAGATCGGGTAGACGCACAGAGTCTCTTGCCCAGAGTAGGGGAATCGAGGACCAGAGGACATGGGTTCAAGGTGAAGGGGAAAAGATTTAATAGGAATCTGAGGGGTAACCTTTCCACACAGAGGGTGGTGGGTGTATGGAACGAGCTGCCGGAGGAGGTAGTTGAGGCTGGGACTATCCCGACGTTTAATAAACAGATAGACAGGTACATGGATAGGACAGGTTTGGAGGGATATGGGCGAAAAGCGGGCAGGTGGGACTGGTGTAGATGGGGATGTTGGCCGGTGAGGGCAAGTTGGGCCGAATGGCCTGTTTCCACGCTGTATCCTATTGAATCTTCCCCTCCTCACCTTGAACCCATGTCCTCTGGTCCTCGATTCCCCTACTCTGGGCAAGAGACTCTGTGCGTCTACCCGATCTATTCCTCTCATTCATCTCATAGCTTTTGGCTCCTGACTACTCAATCCCAACTACGTTTGGTGCAGGCACCATAGTTCCCTGAGTTTAGAGGACCAGAATACAGGAACAGGGATGTAATGCTGAGGTCTGACTCCCATGGCTATCTGGACTACACTTCTTCCCACCCTGCTTCCTGTAAGGACTCTTCTGCAGTTGAATAGGGCTCTGGTGAGACCACATCTGGAGTATTGTGTACAGTTTTGGTCTCCTAATTTGAGGAAGGACATCCTTGTGATTGAGGCAGTGCAGCGTAGGTGCACCAGATTGATCCCAGGGATGGCGGGACTGTCATACGAGGAAAGATTGAAAAGACTAGGCTTGTATTCACTGGAGTTTAGAAGGATGAGGGGGGATCTTATAGAAACATGTACAATTATAAAAGGACTGGACAAGCTAGATGCAGGAAAAATGTTCCCAATGTTGGGCGAGTCCAGAACCAGGGCCCACAGTCTTAGAATAAAGGGGAGGTCATTTAAGACTGAGGTGAGAAAAAACTTTTTCACCCAGAGAGTTGTGAATGTGTGGAATTCCCTGCCACAGAGGGCAGTGGAGGCCAAGTCACTGGATGGATTTAAGAGAGGGTAATGCCCCCGTCCCACTTAGGAAACCTGAACGGAAACCTCTGGAGACTTTGCGCCCCACCCAAGGTTTCCGTGCGGTTCCCGGAGGTTCCCAAAGGTTTTTGTCAGGTTCCCGGAGGTTTTTTTCAATTTTTTGAAATAATCGCTGGAACATAGAAGAAGCGGAAACCACTTTTAACCATTAGGGAGACTGACAAAAACCTCCGGCCACCGCACGGAAACCTTGGGTGATGCGCAAAGTCTCCAGAGATTTCCGTCCAGGTTTCCTAAGTGGGACAGGGGCATTAGATAGAGCTCTAGGGGCTAATGGAGTCAAGGGATATGGGGAGAAGGCAGGCACGGGTTATTGATTGGGGACGATCAGCCATGATCACAATGAATGGCGGTGCAGGCTTCGAAGGGCCGAATGGCCTCCTGCACCTATTTTCTATGTTTCTATGACTCCATCCCCTACTCCCAATTCCTCCGTCTACGCCGCATCTGCTCCCAGGATGAGGTGATCCACACCAGGGCATCGGGGATGTCCTCATTCTTCAGGGAACGGGGGTTCCCCTCCCGTACTATCGATGAGGCTCTCACCAGGGTCTCTTCCATACCCCGCAACACTGCTCTCTCTCCCCATCTTCCCCACTCGTAACAAGGACAGAGTCCCCCTGGTCCTCACCTTCCACCCCACCAGCCGGTCACATACAACATATCCCCTGATCCCTTTAGCCACAAGGGCCACATCTAACTCCCTCTTAAATATAGCCAATGGTTCAGGGACCCAAGCAGTCGTTCCAGGTGCGACAGAGGTTCACCTGCACCTCCTCCAGCCTCATCTACTGCATCCGCTGCTCTCGATGTCAGCTGATCTACATCGGTGAGACCAAGCGGAGGCTTGGCGATCGTTTCGCCGAACACCTCCGCTCGGTCCGCAATAACCAACCCGACCTCCCGGTGGCTCAGCACTTCAACTCCCCCTCCCATTCCCAATCCGACCTCTCGGTCCTGGGCCTCCTCCATGGCCAGAGTGAGCAACGCCGGAAATTGGAGGAGCAGCACCTCATATTTCGCTATATTTGCATCGGAGGCAGCATGAACATTGACCTCCAATTTCAGGTAGTCCCTACTTTCTCCTCCCCTTCCCAGCTCTCCCACAGCCCACTGTCTCCACCTCTTCCTTTCTTCTTCCCGCCCTCCCCTCCCCCCCACCCCCACATCAGTCTGAAGAAGGGTCTCGACCCGAAACGTTGCCCATTTCCTTCGCTCCATAGATGCTGCCTCACCGCTGAGTTTCTCCAGCATTTTTACCTACCTTCGATTTTCCAGCATCTGCAGTTCCTTCTTAAACAAGGAATGCTGACCAGGGCTCTATAAGGCGCTGGTCAGGCCGCATTTGGAGCATTGTGAGCAGTTCTGGGCCCCGTATCTGAGGAAGGATGTGCCGGCTCTGGAGAGGGTCCAGAGGAGGTTTACCAGAACCATCCCAGGAATGAGCGGGTTAACGTATGATGAGCGTTTGTCGGCGCTGGGCCTGTACTCGCTGGAGTTTAGAAGGATGAGGGGGGACTTCATTGAAACGTACAGAATAGTGAAAGGCCCGGATAGAGTGGATGTGGAGAGGATGTTTCCACTAGTGGGAGAGTCTAGGACCAGAGGGCACAGCCTCAGAATTAAAGGATGTTCCTTTAGGAAGGAGATGAGGAGGAATTTCTTCAGCCAGAGGGCGGTGAATCTGTGGGATTCGTTGCCACAGACGGCTGTGGAGGCCACAAGTCAGTGGATATTTTTAAGGCAGAGAGAGATAGATTGTTGATTAGTGCGGGTGTCAGGGGTTATGGGGAGAAGGCAGGAGAATGGGGTTAGGAGGGAGAGATAGATCAGCCGGGATTGAATGGTGGAGTGGACTCGATGGGCCGAATGGCCTAATTCTATCCCTTGTGACCTTATGACTCTGCCACCCTTCCCTCTGAATCCGCGCTTTAAGATAAAAACAAAATAATTGAGATTACAGTCACATTAAATGGTGCTGCCTCAAGCATGGGAAGAGGCCCTTCAGCCCACCTTGCCCATGCTGACCCATTTGGCCCCTAGCCCTCCAAACACTTTCCACATCTATGTAGGAAGGAACTACGGATGCTGGTCTGCACCGAAGAGACATACGAAATGCCAAAACATCGAAACATAGAAACATAGAAAATAGGTGCAGGAGTAGGCCATTCGGCCCTTTGAGCCAGCAATATGATCATGGCTGATCATCCAGAATCAGTACCCCGTTCCTGCTTTCTCCACCTACATGGTGTCAGGTTGGGAAAGGGGGAAGTATAATGGGATCTGGGGGTCCTTGTTTATCAGTCTATGAAAGTAAGCATGCAGGTACTGCAGGCAGTGAAGGAAGCCTTTATGTTGGCCTTTATAACAGGAGGAGTCGACTATAGGAGCAAAGAGGTCCTTCTGCAGTTGTACAGGGCCCTAGTGAGACCACACCTGGAGTATTGTGTGCAGTTTTGGCCTGTTGGCCTTTATAACAAGAGGAGTCGAGTATCGGAGCAAAGAGGTCCTTCTGCAGTTGTACAGAGCCCTAGTGAGACCACACCTGGAGTATTGTGTGCAGTTTTGGTCCCCTAATTTGAGGAAGGACATTCTTGCTATTGAGGGAGTGCAGCGTAGGTTTACAAGGTTAATTCCCGGGATGGCGGGACTGTCCATAGTGCTGAGAGAATGGAGCGGCTGGGCTTGTCCCACACTCTGGAGAGTTTAGAAGGATGAGAGGATATCTCATTGAAAAACATATAAAGATTGTTAAGGGTTTGGACACGCTAGAGGCAGGAAACATGTTCCCGATGTTGGGGGAGTCCAGAACCAGGGGCCACACACAGTTTAAGAATAAGGAGTAAGCCATTTAGAACGGAGACGAGGAAACACTTTTTCTCACAGAGAGTGGTGAGTCTGTGGAATTCTCTGCCTCAGAGGGCGGTGGAGGCCGGTTCTCTGGATGCTTTCAAGAGAGAGTTGGATAGGGCTCCTAAAGATAGCGGAGTCAGGGGAGATGGGGAGAAGGCAGGAACGGGGTACTGATTGGGGATGATCAGCCATGATCACATTGAATGGCGGTGCTGGCTAGAAGGACCGAATGGCCTCCTCCTGCACCTATTGTCTATTGTCTATTGTATATCCCTTGATTCCGTTAGCCCTAAGAGCTAAATCTAACTTTCTCTTGAAAACATCCAGTGAATTGGCCTCCACTGCCTTCTGTGGCAGAGAATTCCACAGATTCACAACTCTCTGGGTGAAAAGGTTTTTCCCCAACACAGCCCTAACCCCTTATTCTTAAACTGTGACCCCTGATTCTGGACTCACCCCAACACGGGGAACATTTTTCCTGCATTGAGCCTGGCCAATCCCTTACGAATGTTATATGTTTCTATAAGATCCCCTCTCATCCTTCTAAACTCTGGTGAATACAAGCCCAGTCAGAAGGAATGGGTGACGTTTCAGGTTGAGACCCTTCTTCAGACTGCGAGTCAGGGGAGAGGGAAACGAGAGATATGGAAGGGTAACGCCCCCGTCCCACTTACGTGTCCTTGGCACGCTGATTACGCAACCTCGTGGTCGCGTTGAGCCGCGACAGTCTCGCGAAGGTCACGCGCGTCTTATTGCGCCCGCACAGCCGTCTGGAGCCTGTGCCGTCATTTGAAGATGGACACAAAATGCAGGAGTAACTCAGCGGGACCGGCAGCATCTCTAGAGCGACGTTTCATGTCGAGACTCTTCTTCAGTCTGAAAGAAGGGTCCGTCACCCGTTGCTTCTCTCCAGAGATGCTGCCGGTCCCGCTGAGTTACTCCTGCATTTTGTGTCCATCTTCAATTTTCTTGGCCCCGCTCTGGGAGTAGGAGTGGGGGGCGGATCCGGATCACAACGGCCGTGAGCCCCAGGCCGAGCTCGGCGATCGTTTGCCTGCCTCTGCTGCTGTTGGAGGTGAGACGTTGCGTCGTGCCAGGGGTCTTGGGCCTGTCCCACTTTGGCCGTCAGTTACGCGACAGGCCGTTGGCGCTGCGGCGATTTAGTTCGCTACAAATATTTCTGAGCCCCGCGCGATGTCGCGCACAACTACACACCCCTCCGCGCTTCTGAGTGGGCCACACGATGCCCGTGCCCCTCAACGCCACCACGAGGTCGCGTAATGTGCGTGCCAAGGACACGCAAGTGGGACAGGCCCTTGAGGTGTGGAAACGGCTGATCAAAGCAGAGGCAGGAAATGTAGAATGGTTCATTGATGGCTGAGGGGAGGACAAGGAGACATGCAATCAGTCACATTTAATGAGGACAGTAGTACTAAAGATAGACACAGCAAGCTGGAGTAACTCAGCGGGACAGGCAGCATCTCAGAAGAGAAGGAACGGGTGACGTTGCAGGTCGAGACCCTTCCTCAGGCTCTCCAGAGATGCTGCCTGTCCCGCTGAGTTACTCCAGCGTTTTGTGTCTGCCATTTAAACCAGCTTCTGCAGTTTCATCCGACACACCTGGACAGCAGTACTAGTCGGAGAACTAGGATGGGGGAGGGACGGAGAGAGAGAGAGAGAGAGAATGCAACAGGTTATTTGAAGTTCGAAATATCAATATTCATACTGCTGGGGTGTACCTGAGTATCAGTGATCGGAGCAGATTCCCCACCCTCTGACTAAAGAAATTCCTCCTCATCTCCTTCCTAAAGGAACATCCTTTAATTCTGAGGCTGTGCCCTCTGGTCCTAGACTCTCCCACTGGTGGAAACATCCTCTCCACATCCACTCTATCCGGGCCTTTCACTATTCTGTACGTTTCAATGAGGTCCCCCCTCATCCTTCTAAACTCCAGCGAGTACAGGCCCAGCGCCGACAAACGCTCATCGTACGTTAACCCACTCATCCCTGGGATGGTTCTGGTAAACCTCCTCTGGACCCTCTCCAGAGCCGGCACATCCTTCCTCAGATACGGGGCCCAGAACTGCTCACAATGCTCCAAATGCGGCCTGACCAGCGCCTTATAGAGCCCCAGCATCACATCCCGGTTACAGTAATGGTTGCTGCAGTTGTACACGGCCCTGGTGAGATCACACGTTGTGTGCAGTTTTGGTCCCCTAATTTGAGGAAGGACATCCTTGCTATTGAGGGAGCCCAGCGTAGGTTCACCAGGTTAATTCCCGGGATGGCGGGACTGTCATATGAGGAAAGAATGGGTTGACTGGGCTTGTATTCACTGGAATCTAGAAGGATGAGAGGGGATCTTATAGAAACATGTAAAATTCTTAAGGGATTGGACACGCTAGAGGCAGGAAACATGTTCCTGATGTTGGGGGAGTCCAGAACCAGGGGCCACTGTTTAAGAGTAAGGGGTCGGCCATTTAGGACTGAGATGAGGAAAAACCTTTTCACCCAGAGAGTTGTGAATCTGTGGAATTCTCTGCCACTGAAGGCAGTGGAGGCCGATTCACTGGATGTATTCAAGAGAGAGTTATATTTAGCTCTTAGGGCTAACGGAGTTAAGGGATATGGGGAGAAGGCAGGAACGGGGTACTGATTGTGGATGATCACATTGAATGACGGTGCTGGCATTAAGGGCAGAATGGGCTTCTCCTGCACCTGTTGTCTAAGTATCTATGTTTCTAGCCTTCGAAGCATCTTTAAGTCGTACCGTAACCCTCTTGTATACACTCTGCACATGATGGGTGGCACGGTGGGGCAGCGGGAGAGTTGCTGCCTTACAGCACTTGCAGCGCCGGAGACCCAGGTTCGATCCCCACTACGGGTGCTGTCTGTACGGAGTTTGCATGTAATGCTGGATTTATTTTTTGACTCTCCAATAGTCGACAGGAATATTAGTTCCTGCATAAGGTGAAAGGAGGAGACGTTAGACGCTTAGATGCTTCAAATGCTTGCGTTTTTTTCAAGAGCAGAATACAAAAACAGGGGTGTGATGTGGGGCTCTATAAGGGGTTGGCCGCATTTGAGCATTGTGAGGCAGTTCGGGTCCCCGTACTCTGTGGAAGCTCTGGAGAGGGTCCAGAGGAGGTTTACCAGAACCATCCCAATGATGTGGGTTTACGATGAGCGTTTGACGGCGTGGGCTGTACTCGCTGGAGTTTAAGAAGAGGGGGGACCTCATTGAAAAGTACAGAATAGTGAAAGGCCCGGATAGAGTGGATGTGGAGAGGATGTTTCCACCAGTGGGAGAGTCTAGGACCAGAGGGCACAGCCTCAGAATTAAAGGACGTTCCTTTAGGAAGGAGATGAGGAGGAATTTCTTTAGTCAGAGGGTGGTGAATCTGTGGGATTCTTTGCCACAGACGGCTGTGGAGGCCACAGGTCAGTGGATATTTTTAAGGCAGAGATAGATAGATTGTTGATTAGTGCGGGTGTCAGGGGTTATGGGGAGAAGGCAGGAGAATGGGGTTTGGAGGGAGAGATAGATCAGCCATGATTGAATGGCGGAGTGGACTTGATGGACCGAGTGTCCAAATTCTGCTCATTGCAATTATGAACTTGTGAACGGATACTACTCTGCAGATCAGCCATTTCCAGTTCAAGAGGGTTATTTAATTTTGGTCTGGGGAATGATGTGTAGCAAATAATAAGAGTTAGCAGCCCATTTGGGAAATAACAACACAGCTTCAAGAGTCAAGAGTGTTTTATTATCATGTGTCCCAGATAGAACAATGAAATTCTTACTTGAGGCAGCACAACAGTCTGTGGGAATTCTCTGCCTCAGAGGGCGGTGGAGGCCGGTTTTCTGAATACTTTCAAGAGAGAGTAGATAGGGCTCTTAAAGATAGCGGAGTCAGGGGATATGGGGAGAAGGCAGGAACGGGGTACTGATTGGGGATGATCAGCCATGATCACATTGAATGGCGGTGCTGGCTCAAAGGGCCGAATGGCCTCCTCCTGCACCTATTGTCTATTGTCTAGTGTCTAACAGAATATGCAAACATAGTATAGAGACACAAAACGCTGGAGTAACTCAGCGGGACAGGCAGCATCTCTGGAGAGAAGGAATGGGACCTGGGTTGGACAGGCTAGATGCAGGAAGATTGTTCCCGATGTTGGGGAAGTCCTGGACACGGGGTCACAGTTTAAGGATAAGGGGGAAGTCTTTTAGGACCGAGATGAAAGGATCATTTTTTACACAGAGAGTGGTGAATCTGTGGAATTCTCTGCCACAGTAGGTACTTGAGGCCAGTTCATTGGCTATATTGAAGAGTTATATATTTAAGTGGCTAGATGCTGGAAGATTGTTCCCTATGTTGGGGAACTCCAGAACAAGGGGTCACAGTTTAAGGATAAGGGGGAAGTCTTTTAGGACCTAGATGGGAAAAACATTTTTCACACAGAGAGTGGTGAATCTGTGGAATTCTCTGCCACAGAAGGTAGTTGAGGCCAGTTCATTGGCTATATTTAAGAGGGAGTTAGATGTGGCCCTTGTGACTAAAGGGATCAGGGGGTATGGAGAGAAGGCAGGTACGGGATACTGAGTAGGATGATCTGCCATGATCATATTGAATGACGGTGCAGGCTCGAAGGGCCGAATGGCCTCCTCCTGCACCTATTGTCTATGTTTCTATGTGTCTATGAATGGGTGACGTTTTGAGTCGAGACCCTTTTTCATAATCTAAAGAAGGGTCTCGACCCAAAACGTCTCCCATTCCTTCTCTCCGGAGATGCTGCTGAGTTACTCCAGCGTTTTGTGTCTATCTTTGGTACCAGCATCTGCAGTTCCTTCCTACAATATAAATATATTTAAATTTTAAAAAAGCAAAGAAAAATATATATATATATATATGGAACCACACAAACGTACACAAACGTACACATTAACATCAAACCCCATTTAGACTGCAATCATAATAAGTCTATGACATTGGTGAGACCACATTTAGAGTGTTGTGTTCAGTTCTGGGCACCGTGTTATAGGAAAGATATTGTCAAGCTGGAAAGGGTTCAGAGAAGATTTACGAGGATGTTGCCGGGACTAGAGGGTGTGAGCTACAGGGAGAGGTTGAACAGGCTGGGTCTCTATTCCTTGGAGCCCAGGAGGATGAGGGGAGATCTTATAGAGGTGTATAAAATCATGAGAGGAATAGATCGGGTAGACGCACAGAGTCTCTTGCCCAGAGTAGGGGAATCGAGAACCAGAGGACACGGGTTCAAGGTGAAGGGGAAAGGATTTAATAGGAATCTGAGGGATAACTTTTTCACACAAAGGGTGGTGGGTGTATGGAACGAGCTGCCAGAGGAGGTAGTTGAGGCTGGGACTATCCCAACGTTTAAGAAGCAGTTAGACAGGTACATGGATAGGACAGGTTTGGAGGGATGTGGGCCAAACGCAGGCAGGTGGGACTAGTGTAGATGGGGCATGTTGGTCTGGGTGGGACTAGTGTAGATGGGGCATGTTGGTCGGGGGTGGGGACTAGTGTAGATGGGCTGGGGCATGTTCGTCGGGGTGGGACTAGTGTAGATGGGGCAGTTGGTCTAGTGTAGAAGATGGGGCCAGTTGGGGTGGGACTAGTGTAGATGGGGCATGTTGGTCGGGGTGGGACTAGTGTAGCCCTCAGATGGGGATGTTGGTCGGGGGGATGGGACTAGTGTAGATGGGGCATGTTGGTTCGGTGTGGGACTAGTGTAGATGGGGCATGTTGGTCGGGCTGGGACTAGTGTAGATGGGGCAGGTTGGCCGGGGTGGGACTAGTGTTAGATGGGGCATGTGGTCGGGCCGGTGGGACTAGTGTAGATGGGGCATGTTGGTCGGGGATGGGACTAGTGTAGATGGGGCATGTTGGTTCGGAGGTGGGACTGTGTAGATAGTGTAGACGGGGCATGTTGGTTCTGGGGTGTAGATGGGGATGTTGGCGGGGGTGACTAGTGTAGACGGGGCATGTTGGTCGGTGGTGGGACTTGTGTAGATGGGGCATGTTGGTCGGGTGGGAATAGTGTAGACGGGGGGCATGTTGGTCGGGGTAGGACTTGTGTAGTTGGGGCATGTTGGTCGGGGTGGTGACTAGTGTAGATGGGGCATGTTGGTCGGGGTGGGACTAGTGCTAGATGAGGGCATGTTGGTCGTGGGAGGGACTAGTGTAGATGGGGATGTTGGTCGGTGGTGGGCTAGTGTAGCTGGGGCATGTTCGGGTCGGGTGGGACTAGTGTAGACGGGGCAATGTGTTCGGGGTGGGACTAGTTGTAGATGGGACATGTGGTCGGGGTGGGACTAGTGTAGACGGGGGGCTGTTTGGTCGGGTGGGACTAGTGTAGATGGGGCATGTTGGTCGGGGTGGGACTAGTGTAGATGGGGCATGTTGGTTACCTGCTGTATCAGCGAACTAATGGTGGGGCTCTATAAGGCGCTGGTCAGGCCGCATTTCGAGCATTGTGAGCCGTTCTGGGCCCCGTATCTGAGGATGGGTGTGCCGGCTCTGGAGAGGGTCCAGAGGAGGTTTACAAGAACAATCCCAGGGATGAGTGGGTTAACATACGATGAGCGTTTGTCGGCGCTGGGCTGTACTCGTTTGTCGGCGCTGGGCCTTGTACTCGCTGGTTTGAAGGATGAGGGGGGAACCTCATTGAAACGTAAAGAATAGTGAAAGGCCCGATAGAGTGGATGTGGAGAGGATGTTTCCACTAGTGGGAGAGTCTAGGACCAGAGGGCACAGCCTCAGAATTAAAGGACGTTTCTTTAGGAAGGAGATGAGGAGGAATTTCTTTAGTCAGAGGGCGGTGAATCTGTGGGATTCGTTGCCACAGACGGCTGTGGAGGCCACAAGGTCAGTGGATATTTTTAAGGCAGAGAGAGATAGATTGTTGATTAGTGGGGTGTGAAGGGGACTTACGGGGAGAAGGCAGGAGAATGGGGTTAGGAGGGAGAGGTAGATCAGCCATGATTGAATGGCGGAGTGGACTTGATGGGCCGAATGGCCTAATTCTACTCTGGAAGATCGACAGGGACATTACAAGGACACGCCATATACACGTGGAACACAGACTGTACCGGCCCACAACAGTGGCAGGCGGCTGGCGAGTCTGTGAGCCGAGAGAAACAGGTTGCAGGGGACTCCTGGATGCAGTACCCTGCACCCCATGTCCACGATCTAGAGGGGGAGAATCCCTGCGTAGAGGGACCCCCTCAAGCGACCAAAGGCAACACTTTGGATGTCCAGAGTTGGGAGGGGGGGTGGGGAGGGGGTGGTCAGAAGCTGTTATAAAACTGCAACTGTTTGTGACCCTTCTCCGCTCCTATGCTGTTGGAGATGCCGAACCCGGCCGTGATGTGACCTGTTGGTGCGTAGATGCATAGACAATTAGATGCTGGAGGAGGCCATTCGGCCCTTCGAGCCAGCACCGCCATTCAATGTGATCATGGCTGATCATCCACCCCGTAATTAGTACCCCGTGTCCCTTGATTCGGTTCGCACAAAGAGCTAGATCTGGCTTTCTCTTGGCTCAGGCTAAAGCTCCCGTCCCACTTACGTGTCCTTGGCACCTCGTGGTCGCGTTGAGCCGCGACAGTCCCGCGAAGGTCGTGTGCGGCTTCATGCGCCCGCACAGCCGTCTGGAGCGCGTGCCGTCATCTGAAGATGGACACAAAATGCTGGAGTAACTCAGCGGGACCGGCAGCATCTCGGGAGAGAAGGAACGGGTGATGTTTTGTGTCGAGACTCTTCTTCAGTCTGAAAGAAGGGTCTTGACCCGAAACGTCACCCATTGCTTCTCTCCAGAGATGCTGCCGGTCCCGCTGAGTTACTCCTGCATTTTGTGTCCATCTTCAATTTTCTTGGCCCCGCTCTGGGAGTAGGAGTGGGGGGCGGATCCGGATCACAACGGCCGTGAGCCCCAGGCCGAGCTCGGCGATCGTTTGCCTGCTTCTGCTGCTGTTGGAGGTGAGACGTTGCGTCGTGCCGGGGTCTTGGGCCTGTCCCACTTTGGCCGTCAGTTACGCGACAGGCCGTTGGCGCGCGGAGATTTAGTTCGCTACAAATATTTCTGAGCCCCGCGCGATGTCGTGCACAACTACACACCCCTCCGCGCTTCTGAGTGGGACCGGCCACACGATGCCCGTGCGCCTCAACGCCACCACGAGGTCGCGTAATGTGCGTGCCAAGGACACGTGAGTGGGACAGGCCCTCAAGGGTGGTTTTTCCCTCCATTACTGCTGCTGCCAGAAGACAGATGTGGACAGGGAGCGATTGCAATATAGAGAGTGGAGCTGTGAAAATGCCTCGGTCCCAAAGGGGCTGTTGACTGGCTTGTCTCTGCTCAGCGGGGACACGGCCAAGGTTAAAGGTGGCAGATCTGTGCTTTGTGCCAGAGGATTGAGCCTGTCATCTGTTCAGTTTGTGGGCAGGAAGGAACTGCAGGTGCTGGTTTAAACCACTCACTGTAGACGCAAAACACTGGAGAAACAAATCAATAGTAAGGAAGGCAAATTCAATGCTTGTGTTTATATTAAGAGGACTTGGAACACAGAAAAAACAGGGATGTGATGCTGGGGCTCTATAAGGCGCTGGCTGGTCAGGCCGCATTTGGAGCATTGTGAGCAGTTCTGGGCCCCGTATCTGAGGAAGGGTGTGCCGGCTCTGGGGAGGGTCCAGAGGAGGTTTACCAGAACCATCCCAGGGATGAGAATTCCACAGACTCACCACTCTCTGTGAGAAGAAGTGTTTCCTCGTCTCTGTTCTAAAAGGCTTACTCCTTATTCTTAAACTGTGTGTGGCCCCTGGTTCTGGACGAGGGTTTTCTCCCAGATCCCTCCCTGCAAAGACGTACAGGCTTGGTGGATTGTTGCCTTGGTAAATGTGTAACTT
This sequence comes from Okamejei kenojei, assembly GCA_035221665.1. Classification (NCBI taxonomy): domain Eukaryota; kingdom Metazoa; phylum Chordata; class Chondrichthyes; order Rajiformes; family Rajidae; genus Okamejei; species Okamejei kenojei. The sequence continues at coordinate 28,342 of JAVHYY010000447.1, read as the reverse complement.
GCCCCCAGTGTGTGTAAGGTAGTGTGTTACGCCCCCGTCCCACTTAGGAAACCTGAACAGAAACCTCTGGAGACTTTGCGCCCCGCCCAAGGTTTCCGTGCGGTTCCCGGAGGTTTCTGTCCTCCGGCAACCGCCTTCAACTAGCGTCGCAACCGGCTTCGACTAAAAAATTACCGATTTTTAAAACGGAAACCACTTTCGACCATTAGGGAGACTGACAAAAACCTCCGGGAACCGCACGGAAATCTTGGGTGGGGCGCAAAGTCTCCGGAGGTTTCCGTTCAGGTTTTCTAAGTGGAACTGAGGCAGAGAATTCCACAGACTCACCACTCTCTGTGAGAAAAAGTGTTTCCTCGTCTCCGTTCTAAATGGCTTACTCCTTATTCTTAAACTGTGTGTGGCCCCTGGTTCTGGACTCCCCCAACATCGGGAACATGTTTCCCGCCTCTAGCGTGTCCAAGCCCTGAACAATCTTTCCCACGCTGTATCTATAAACAAAGCTAATCTAAGTTAAACTTGTGTGCGGGGATCGCTGGTCAGCACGGACTCGGAGGGCCAAAGGGCCTTCGTCCGCACTGTATCTCTAAAGTGAACTAAACCTGTCAAAGGCCTTCAGTTTGCTCCAGGGTCAGGACACTTTTAAATCTGTACTCGCAAGGTCATACGGTCGTAAGTAATAGGAGCAGAATCAGGCCATTCGGCCCATCTAGTCTGCTCCACCATTCAATCATGGCTGATCTATCTCTCCCTCCTAACCCCATTCCCCTGCCTTCTCCCCATAACCCCCGACACCCGCACTAATCAACAATCTATCTCTCTCTGCCTTAAATATATCCACTGACTTGTGGCCTCCACAGCTGTCTGTGGCAACGAATCCCACAGATTCACCGCCCTCTGGCTAAAGAAATTCCTCCTCATCTCCTTCCTAAAGGAACGTCCTTTAATTCTGAGGCTATAACATCTAGACTCTCCCACTGGTGGAAACATCCTCTCCACATCCACTCTATCCGGGCCTTTCACTGTTCTGTACGTTTCAATGAGGTTCCCCCTCATCCTTCTAAACTCCAGCGAGTACAGGCCCAGCGCCGACAAACGCTCATCGTACGTTAACCCACTCGTCCCTGGGATGGTTCTGGTAAACCTCCTCTGGACCCTCTCCAGAGCCGGCACACCCTTCCTCAGACACGGGGCCCACAATGCTCCAAATGCGGGCTGACTGGCCCCTTATAGAGCCCCATCCTCACACAGTGCAGCAATATTTCTGACTTTAACTATGATCTTCTTGCATGAACCTTCCTACCACAACCAGAGAGCGGTCCTGATCTACTATCTACCTCGGACTACCCTTGATCGGGCTTGACCTTGCACTAAACGTTATTCCCTTATCCTGTATCTGTACGCTGTGGGCAGCTCGATTGTAATCATGTATTGTCTTCCCGCCGGCTGGTTAGCACGCAACAGAAGCTTTTCTCAGTACACGGGACAATAAACTCAACTGAAGTCATCAGATTGAGGCCATCATGACCAGCACTAGCAGTTGTGGACCTTGGACAGCGACCAGCATAATTCACGACTCATACAGCGTGGAAACAGGGCCATTGGCTCACCCTTGCCTCGCCGAGCAGCGATCCCCGCGCACGAACACTATCCCCCACACACGCTACGGACGAGGAACGGTTGGACCAAAGCCAATTAACGGACAAACCCGCACGACTTTGGAGTTGCGCAGCGGGTGAGCTGCTGCCTCACCGCGAAGGCAGCGCCGGACACCCGGGCTCCATCCCTCATGTCGTGGAACACGCGTGACGATTTGAAAGGGAATAATGATAATCTTACTTGCAGCTGCACATGTTGTAAATACATGTTGCGAAAGGCAGGTTGGCCTTTATAACAAGAGGAATCGAAGATAGGAGCAAAGAGGTCCTTCTGCAGTTGTACAGAGCCCTAGTGAGACCACACCTGGAGTATTGTGTGCAGTTTTGAGTCACTAATTGGAGAAAGGAAAGGAATCCTTGCTATTATTGAGGGAGTGCAGCCGTAGGTTACAAGGTTAATTCCTGGGATGGCGGGGGAGGGGGACTTCTCATATGCTGAGAGAATGGAGCGGCTGGGCTTGCGCGCTCTGGAGTTTAGAAGGATGAGAGGGTATCTCATTGAAACATATTAAGATTGTTAAGGGCTTGGACACGTAGAGGCAGGAAAACATGTTCCCGATGTTGGGCAGTCCAGAACCAGCGGGCCACACACAGTTTAAGAATAAGGAGCAAGCCATTTAGAACGGAGACGAGGAAACACTTTTTCTCACAGAGAGTGGTGAGTCTGTGGAATTCTCTGCCTCAGAGGGCGGTGGAGGCCGGTTCTCTGGATGCTTTCAAGAGAGAGCTAGATAGGGCTCTTAAAGATAGCGGAGTGACAGGGGCTATGGGGGAGAAGGAGATATGGGGAGAAGGCAGGAACGGGGTACTGATTGGGGATGATCAGCCGTGATCACATTGAATGGCGGTGCTGGCTCGAAGGGCAGAATGGCCTCCTCCTGCACCTATTGTCTATTGTCTAATTGGCTTGGTGTAAATGTAAAAATTGTCCCAAGTGTGTGTGTAGTACAATGTTAGTCGGCGCGGACCTGGTGGGCCAGAGGGCCTGTTTCAGCGCTGAATCATGAAACTTAACTGAACTCAACTAAAACCCACGCAGGTCACGGGGAGAACGTGCAAACTCCGTACAGACAGCCCGTGGTCGGGGTCGAAACCGGATCTCTGGCGCTGTGAGGCAGCCGCTCTACCACTGCGCCACCGTGCCTTCCAGTGTCACAGAAAAATAGTTTCAAAGGTTGTTCGCTGGTGCTATTTGTGTGGGTGACTAATAAAGGGAGTTATCATGGGGGCCTTCCCCATTTTAGATCGCTCTGCTGCCACCTACAGACATCCATTGCAAGTCCGAGATGTCCTCGTTAGTTAGGGAATGGGGGTTCCCCTCTCCCATCATAGATGAGCCCCCTCATTGGTCTCCTCAGTACCCCGCAGCTCCGCTCTTGCTCCCCCTCCCCCTAGTCGCAACAGAGACAGCGTCCCCCTAGTCCTCACCTCCCACCCCATCAGCCGTCGCACACACCACATAATCCTCCGACATTTCCGCCACCTCCATCGGGATCCCACATCTTCCCATCTCCTCCCCTTCCGCCTTCGCAGAAGAGACCGCTCCCTCCGCAACTCCCTGGTCACCTCGCCCCTCCCACCCAAACCACCCCCTCCCCAGGTACCTTCCCCGCACCCGCAGGAGATGCAACACCTGTCCCTGCACCTCCTCCCTCGACTCTGTCCAGGGACCCCGACAGTCCTTTCAGGTGAGGCAGAGGCTCACCTGCACCTCCTCCGACCTCATCTACTGTATCCGCTGTTCCAGGTGTGGACTCTAATACATCGGCGAGACCAAACGCAGACTGGGCGATCGTTTCACTGAACACCTCCGCTCAGTCCGCCTGGACTACCTGATCTCCCGGTTGCCAAACACTTTAACTCCCCCTCCCATTCCCACACTGACCTTTCTGTCCTGGGCCTCCTCCACTGTCAGAGTGAGGCCCAGCGCAAATTGGAGGAACAGCACCTCATATTTCACTTGGGCAGCTTACACCCCAGCGGTATGAACATTGACTTCTCCAACTTCAGGTAACCCCGGCATTCCCCCTCTCTCTGCATCCAACCCCCACCCAAGTTGCACCAGCTTCTTGTTCTCATCCAACAAACAGCCGACAATGTCCTGTTTCCTTTATCATCGATACTTTGTTCTTTGTTCTTTATCTCTCCACGTCACCGTCTATATCTCTCGTTTCCCTTATCCCTAACTAGTCTGAAGAAGGGTCTCGACCCAAAACGTCACCCGTTCCTTCTCTCCAGAGATGTTGCCTGTCCCGCTGAGTTACTCCAGCATTTTTGTGTCTTATCAGTCATAAACTAAATGATTACAGGGAGACGACAGGAGCGATATACAGCGCGGAAACAGGCCCTTCGGCCCACAGAGTCCGTGCCGACCAGCGATCTCCGCACATTCACATGATCCTAGACACAGCAAGGGACAATTTCTCATTTTGTCCAATCCAGTATTTGCAGTGTTGTTAGCCAGTTAGCCAGTACCTGCACGTATTTGCAGTGTTGGGAGGCAAACCAGAACACCCGATGGAGAGGACCCTCAGCCTCAGAATGAAAGGACGTTCCTTTAGGAAGGAGGTGAGGAGGAATTTCTTCAGTCAGAGGGTGGTGAATCTGTGGAATTCTTTGCCACAGGCGGCTGTGGAGGCCAAGTCAGTGGATATGTTTAAGGCAGAGATAGATAGATTGTTGATTAGTGCGGGTGTCAGGGGTTACGGGGAGAAGGCAGGAGAATGGGGTTAGGAGGGAGAGGTAGATCAGCCATGATTGAATAGCGGAGTGGACTGGATGGGCCGAATGGCCAATTTCTACTATGATCTATCCAAATCCCATTTTCCTGCCCTCCCCTTAACCCCCGACACCCGTTCTAATGAAGAATGTTCCCTCTGTGACGTAAATATATCCACGAACCTGGCCTCCAGATCCCTCTGGGGCAAAGAATCCCACAGATTCACCACCCTCTGACTAAAGAGGTTCATTCCTCATCTCCTTCCTAAAGGAATGTCCTTTAATTCTCAGGCTGTGCCCTCTGGTCCGAGACTCTCCCACTAGTGGAAACATCCTCTCCACATCCACTCTATCCGGGCCTTTCACTGTTCTGTACGTTTCAATGAGGTTCCCCCTCATCCTTCTAAACTCCAGCGAGTACAGGCCCAGCGCCGACAAACGCTCATCGTACGTTAACCCACTCATTCCTGGGATGGTTCTGGTAAACCTCCTCTGGACCCTCTCCAGAGCCGGCACACCCTTCCTCAGATACGGGGCCCAGAACGGCTCACAATGCTCCAAATGCGGCCTGACCAGCCAGCGCCTTATTGAGCCCCAGGAATAGGTGACGTTTCGTGTCGAGACCCCCCATCTGACAGTACTCTGTGTGTGAAGATAGACACAAAGTGCTGGAGTAACTCAGCGGGACAGGCAGCAGCTCTGGAGAGATGGAATGGGTGACGTTTCAGGTCGAGACCCTTCTTCAGACTCTGATTCAGTCACCCATTCCTTCTCTCCAGAGATGCTGCCTGTCCCGCTGAGTTACTCCAGCATTTTGTGTCTATCATCGGTTTAAGCCTGCATCTGCAGTTCCTTCCTCCAATAATATATATATATATATTTCTAATATATATATATATATATATATATTGAAGGGCCAAATGGCCTCCTCCTGCACCGATTTCCTATGTTTTCAATGTATATATATATATATATATGTATATATATGTGTGTGTATATATCTATATATATATATATATACGCACAGAAACATATGTACACAATAGTGCAATAATAATTAATAGTTCCTTCATAGACATCTATGTGTGCGTGCGTATGTGTGCGCGTGCGAGTGTGTGCATGCGTGTGTGCGCGTGCGTGTGTGTTGTGTGTGTGCATGCTTGTGTGTGTACGTGCGTGTATGTGTGTGTGCATGTATGTGTGTGCGTGTGTGTGCGTGCGTGTATGTGTGTGTGCGCGTGCATGTGTGTGTGTGTGCGTGCGTGTATGTGCGTGCGTGCATGCGTGTGTGCGTGCATGTGTGTGCGTGCGTGTGCGTGCGTGTATGTGCGTGGGTGCATGCGTGTGTGTCTTTTCGTGATGTTTTATTTTGTGCATTTCTGCTCGGTGTGTTGTGTGCTGGTGCGTGTGCGTGTATGTGTGTGCGTGTGTGTGTGTGTGTGCGTGTGTGTGTGCGTGCGTGCGTGCGTGCATGCGTGCGTGGGTGTGTGTGCGTGGTGTAATGTGTGTGCGTGCGTGCGAGTGTGTGTGTGCGTGCGTGCGTGCGTGCGTGCGTGTGTGTGTGTGTGCGTGTGTGTGTGCGTGCGTGTATGTGTGTGTGCCCAACTCTGTTTTTCAGCACCAGTGACAAAGACCCATTTGACAATGAACGGGTTAACAGGCCGTGTTTTCTGGAAGATTTTATTTCCTCTTTTCATTCTGGTTTTTGACGATTCCACGGGAGGGATTGGGGCTGAGATATTGGTTTAATATCTGAGAATCTCCGTGCAGACGGGAGTCCCCCTTGGCAGGGGCCCTAGTTGACCTGATCGATCGATACCTTGGGACAATAAAGTATTCTGGCTGTCAGGCAGCACTGCCTGTGTGCTCAGACTGGGAAATGGACTTGCCCCTAGGCTGGGCGACATCTCTCCTGCAGTCTCTCTCGTTCCCCTCTATTCCCATCTATTGTCATCTTCTTCAACCCCCCCCCCCCCCCCCAAAGCCCAGCTGCCCACAAAACCAACACTGTGTTACTCCGAAACATCGCAGGTCTGTTAAAGTCCAGCTTACTGAATATCTGCACAGGAAAACAATTAGCCCCCCTTCCTCCCACGGCATTGCTGTCTTCCCCCCCCCATCCACTGGTCCCGACTCTCTCCCCCTCCCCTCATCCATCTCCACCCCCCCCCCCGCCAATGTGGTCTCCCCTCCCACCCACAAAGATATTGTTCTCTCTCCCCTCACATAAACGAGGCCAACCTCCCCCCTCCACATCCCGACTCTCTCTCCTCTCCCCCCGAATGTCTCAACGCACCCCCCCTCTCGACAATACTGTCTCTCCCCCCTCTCTCCAACTAGTCCCGACACTCTCCCCCCCTCCCCTCCCCTCATCCTAACACTCGCAACTATGCCAACTCTCCCCCCCGAAACAAAGACAAGTCTCCCCCCACCGCTAGTTCCAACTCTCCCCGCTCCCCGCGACAATGCTGTCTCTCCCTCCCCTTCACTAGTCCCAACTCTCCCCCTCCCCCGAAGCTCACAACTCTCCCCCCTCCCAAAAATCTGCCTTCCTCCCTCTGCTGAAAATGCCCTCCCTCCTTCCCACCCTCTTCCCCTCTCCCTCCCTCCTTCTCACCCCCTTCCATCTCCCCCCACCTTCTCACCCCCTTCCCTCTCCCCTCCCTCCTTCCCACCCCCTTCCCCTCCCCCTCACTCCTTCCCACCCCCTTCCCACTCCCTCTCCCTCCTGCTCTAACTCTTAATGCCCCTGTCCCACTTAGGAAACTTGAACGGAAACCTCTGGAGACTTTGCGCCCCACCCCAAGGTTTCCGTGCGGTTCCCTGAGGTTCCCGGAGGTTTTTGTCAGTCTCCCTAATGGTCGAAAGTGGTTTCCGTTTTAAAAATCGGTAATTTTTTAATCGAAGCCGGTTGCGATGCTAGTTGAAGGTGGTTGCCGGAGGACAGAAACCTCCGGGAGCCGCACGGAAACCTTGGGTGGGCGCAAAGTCTCCAGAGGTTTCCGTTCAGCTTTCCTAAGTGGGACAGGGGCATGTGACTCTCTCTTGAAAACATCCAGAGAACCTGCCTCCGCTGCCTACAGTGGCAGAAAATTCCACAGATTCACAACTCTCTGGGTGGAAAGGTTTCTCCTCATCTCAGTCCTAAACGGCCTACCCCTATTTCTTAAACTTATGCTTAAGAATAAGGAGTAAGCCATTTAGAACGGAGACGAGGAAACACTTTTTCTCACAGAGAGTGGTGAGTCTGTGGGATTCTCTGCCTCAGAGGGCGGTGGAGGCCGGTGGAGGCCGGTTCTCTGGATGCTTTCAAGAGAGAGCTAGATAGGGCTCTTAAAGATATCGGAGTCAGGGGAGAAGGCAGGAACGGGGTGGGGGTACTGATTGGGGATGATCACATTGAATGGCGGTGCTGGCTTGAAGGGCCGAATGGCCTACTCCTGCAACTATTGTCTATTATCTATTGTGACCCCTGGTTCTGGACTCTCCCAACATGTGGAACATGTTTCCTGCATCTAGCCTGTCCAATCCCTTAAGAATTTTACATGTTTCTATAAGCTCCCCTCTCATCCTAAATTCCAGTGAATTCAAGCCCAGTTGACCCATTCAGTGCACCAAGTCAGTGAACATACAAACCTGCACTGGGCCCAGTGTCTCCGCGATAAGGACTAGACGCGTAGGAAGGAACTGCAGGTGCTGCTTCTAAACCAAAGACAGATGCAAAAAGCTGGAGTAACTCAGCGGGACAGGCAGCATCCTTGGAGGGACTGAGCGGGTCATGTCTCGAGGCGAGACCCTTCTTCCGACTAGAGTGAAGAAGGGACTCAACCCCAAACCTCACCCATAAACAGTTTTTATTATTAATATTTAGTGTTTTCTGAGTCATTCGTAACTGTCACCGTATGTCATGTTGTTACTTGTGGGCGGAGCACCAAGGCAAATTCCTTGTATGTGAATACTTGGCCAATATACTTACTTATTTACTTACTCACTTATTACAGTCATTTGTGTCTACAGAAAGGATTTTGTCAGTGGACTTTAGTTTTGTTCAGTTGAGTTTACTGTCCCGTGTACTGAGGTACAGTGAAAAGCTTCTGTTGCGTGCTAACCAGCCGGCGGAAAGACAATACATGATTACAATCGAGCTGCCCACAGCGTACAGATACAGGATAAGGGAATAACGTTTAGTGCAAGGTCAAGCCCGATCAAGGATAGTCCGAGGGTCACCAATGAGGTGGATAGGAGTTCAGGACCACTCTCTGGTTGTGGTAGGATGGTTCAGTTGCCAGCACCGCCATTCAATGTGATCATGGCTGATCATCCCCAATCAGTACCCCGTTCCTGCCTTCTCCCCATATCCCCTGACTCCGCTATCTTTAAGAGCCCTATCTAGCTCTCTCTTGAAAGCATCCAGAGCCCTCTGGGGCAGAGAATTCAGAGATAAGGCATAAGGTGTATACTCAGACTTTGGGAGGTCATGTTGCAGTTGTATAAGACGTCGGTGAGGCCACATTTAGAGTATTGTGTCCAGTTCTGGGCACCATGTTACAGGAAAGATATTGTCAAGCTGGAAAGGGTTCGGAGAAGATTTACGAGGACGTTGCCGGGACTAGAGGGTGTGAGCTACAGGGAGAGGTTGAGCAGGCTGGGTCTCTATTCCTTGGAGCGCAGGAGGATGAGGGGAGATCTTATAGAGGTGTATAAAATCATGAGAGGAATAGATCGGGCAGATGCACAGAGTCTCTTGCCCAGAGTAGGGGAATTGAGGACCAGAGGACAGAGGGGGACTAACTCAGCGGGACAGGAAGCATTTCTGGAGAGAATGAATGGGTGATGTTTTGGGTCGAGACCCTTCTTCTGACCGAAAGTCAGGGAGAGGGAAACGAGAGATATGAAAAGGTACATAGAAAAAATGAATGATAAATACTCTAAAAGGCAGACAAGCCTACAACCATGATCACGGACTGGTGGAGCCCACAATGGTCCATTGATGGCTGTGTAATACAAACAATGAAACGATGGCGCAGTGATGGAGTCGCTGCCTTGTAGCGCTCGCAGCGCTGGAGACCCGGGTTCTCCAGACTACGGGTGCTGTCTGTACGGAGTTTGCACGCTCTCCCCGTGACCCGTGCGGGTTTTCTCCGAGATCTTCAGCTTCCTCCCGCACTCCAAAGACGTGCAGGTTTGTAGGAAAATTGGCTTGGTCTAAGTGTAAATTGTCCCTGGTGCGTGTAGGATGGTGTTAGTGTGCGGGGATCGCTGGTCGGCACGGACTCGGTGGGCCGAAGGGCCTGTTTCCGCGCTGTATCTCTAGATGAAGCTAAAGTGAAAAGTAGTGGCAAGAGGCTAATGTCATAGCCAGTTTAATATCCATCATTTCATGGACCCCAGGCTCTACAAGGTGCTGGTCAGGCCGCATTTGGAGCATTGTGAGCAGTTCTGGGCCCCGTATCTGAGGAAAGGTGTGCCGGCTCTGGAGAGGGTCCAGAGGAGGTTTACAAAGTCAAGTCAAGAGAGTTTATTGTCGTGTGTCCCTGATAGGACAATGACATTCTTTCCTTGCTTCAGCACAACAGAACACAGTAGGCATTGACTACAGAAAAGATCAGTGTGTCCATATACCATTATATACGTAAATACACACATGAATGAATAAATTAAATTGATAAAGTGCAAAAGACAGATAAAGGGGTATTAGTGTTCAGAGTTTTGTCCGAGCCAAGTTTAATAGCCTGAAGGCTGTGGGAAGTAAGTAATTACATTGCGTAGATTTTAATCAGATCTGTGGCCAGGTTACCAAACCATCCCAGAATGACCTACGATGGAGCGTTTTGTCAGCTCTAGGGCCTGTTACTCCTGGAACCTCATTGAAACGTACGAATAGTGAAAGGCCCCGGATAGGATGGATGTGGAGAGAGGATGAGGAGATTGTTGCATTTCACTAGTCTAGGACCTAGACCAAGGGCCAGCCTCAGAAATTTAAAGGATGTTCCTAGCATTTTCTTTAGTCAGGTGGATCTGTGGAATTCTTGGAGGGCCCACAAGTCAGTGGATATATTTAAGGCAGTATGGGGAGAAGCAGGAGAATGGGGTTAGGAGGGAGAGTAGGGTTCGGGTGTCAGGGGTTTGGGGAGAAGGCCAAGGAGGGAATGGGGTTTCGGAGGGGAGAGAGAGGTGAGTGAGGATCCTGTGTGACACGAGTCCTCTTCAGGAGGCGGGACAGGGACGGGGAGAGTGAACTAGTGGGTTGCCACAACACAAGGCTCCTCAGTTGCTCAGATACGTGGCAACTTCTCGACATCTCGAAGTTTGCGGATGACACAAAGCCTGGGGGCCAAGTGTTAGCTGTGAGGAGGGATTAGGCTCCTTGGATAGGCTGGTGTGAGTGGGCAAATGCATGGCAGATGCAGTATAATGGTGGATAAATGTGAGGGTTATGCAACTTGGTGGCACAAAACAGGAAGGTGTGGCAAAAACAAGTAAGGAAGACCTGAACGGGTGGCGTCCGACCTTAGGAAAAGGGGAGACGAGAACGCTGGGTGTCATGGTCATTGAAAGTAGGCAAGCATATGAAAGTGCAAATGGTATGTTGGCCATTAAAGAAGCAAATGTAGGCAAATTTTGGCATGCATAACAAAAGGATTTTTGAGTACAAGAGTAGGGGTGAGCCAGTTGTACAGGGATCTTGGATGAGGCCTCACACCGTACATTTTTGTCTGAAAGCGCCCTTCACCAGACTGATTCCTTGGGAATGGCAGGGACATATGAAAGAAGCTACTCAGTAATTTAGAAGATTGAAGGGGGATTCATAGAGACCTACAAAATTCTTAAGGGGTTTGTACAGGGAATTTGGGAAGATCTATTGTATTCAACGTTTGTTGGGGAAGGTCCGGAAAAGGGGTATTAAGGATATAAGGGGGAAGTCTTTTTAGGACCCGAGATATGAGTAAGAATCTTTTTTTCACACAGAGAGTGGTTGAATCTCTGGAATCTCTGCCAGAGAGTGGTGAATCTCCTGGAATTCACTGTCCCAGTTCGAGGCCAGAAGGTAAGTTGAGGCCATTTCATTGGCACTTATTTTAGATGTGGCCCCTTGTGAGCTAAAAGGATCAGGGAGTTAAGTGATGAGAAGGTACAGGATATTGAGTTGGATGTACAGACATGAACAGCTTGGTGCAGGACTCGTGATGGCCTAGCTCCTGGTTTCTATGTTTTCGTAGATCAGTCCGATTGTGGCGGGGTATATGGCCGAATGGACTAGTGATCTTTGTTACGGATCTTTACATTCCTGTAAGAGCCAACATCGATAGGACACACCTGGAAGTAACTCAGCGGGCCAGGCTAGCAGTAAGAAGCGACTAGAACATATCAAGGACAGAAGCGCTCTAAAAGTCAGAAATAATCTAGGAGGCGTCTAGAGGCGCAGTTACAGAATTAAAGGGTGAACCTTTGGAAGGAGATGAGGAGGAATTTATTTGGCCAGACGGCGGTGAATCTGTGGGATTTGTTGCCACAGACGGCTGTGGAGGCCACAAGTCAGTGGATATGTTTAAGGCAGAGAGAGATAGATTGTTGATTAGTGCGGGTGTCAGGGGCTATGGGGAGAAGGCAGGAGAATGGGGTCAGGGGGAGAGATAGATCAGCCATGATCGAATGGCGGAGTGGACCTGATAGGCCGAATGGCCTAATTCTGCTTCTAGAACAGATGAACCCGAGTTATTCATGTTCATAAGTAATAGGAGCAGACTCACCCTCTGAGAAAGGAAATTCCTCCTCATCTCCTTCCGATTGTGAAACGTACAGGTTTATCGGGAAATTGGCTTGGTGCAAATGTAAAACTGTCCCCAGTGTGTGTGGGACAGTGTTAATGTGCGGGGATCGCTGCTCGGCACGGACTGGGTGGGCGAAGGGCCTGTTGCCGCGCTGTATCTCTGAACTAAACCAGTGTGTGAACGGGCGATGGCTGGTCATCGCGGACTGGGAGATGGGAAGATGTGACCTTACACTGGTGCAGACGGTAACACGGGCTGCGGATAGTTAATCCCACATTTTTCATTTTCTCTGTGTTACACCTCTGCCAGTCATCCAGAGCTGGGAAGCTGGCACAGACCCCAGGGGACGACACTAATAATGCGTTTGATCGACTCTTACACTGTATACAAGCGATTATTGCCTTGTACTCAGTCAAAGGTATTGATTTTGGTAGAAATATGAGGCAGGCATTGGAGGAGCACAGTCACTTCCAATAACCGTACACTCTGGGGAGCTTTTCAGCCGAACACAATCAGTCTTCTTTAATTACTGCACTTATGTTATTTGTCTCTCTATGTGCGGACAGGATTCTGGCTCGCTACATGAGCTGCTTGCTGCTCCTCATAAATTGGTCTCCCTGAAAGCTAAGGAAATGTATACCTTATAGAGGCGTACAAAAACACGGGAGGAATTGATCTCCAAACCCAATATTATCAAGCTGGAGAGGTTTCGGAGAAGATTTACGAGGATGTTGCCGGGACTAGAGGGTGTGAGCTACAGGGAGAGGTTGAGCAGGCTGGGTCTCTATTCCATGGAGCGCAGGAGGATGAGGGGAGATCTTATAGAGGTGTATAAAATCATGAGAGGAATAGATCGGGTAGACGCACAGAGTCTCTTGCCCAGAGTAGGGGAATCGAGGACCAGAGGACATGGGTTCAAGGTGAAGGGGAAAAGATTTAATAGGAATCTGAGGGGTAACATTTCCACACAGAGGGTGGTGGGTGTATGGAACGAGCTGCCGGAGGAGGTAGTTGAGGCTGGGACTATCCCAACATTAGACAGGTACATGGATAGGACAGGTTTGGGGGGATATGGGCCAAACGCAGGCAGGTGGGACTAGTGTAGATGGAACATGTTGGCCGGTGTGGGCAAGTTGGGCCGAAGGGCCTGTTTCCACACTGTGTCACTCTATGATAGCCCCTCCCTGTAGCTCACACCCTCGAGTCCTGGCAACATCCTCGTGAATCTTCTCTCTATCCTTTCAAGCTTGACAACATCTTTCCTATAACGTGGTAACCATGGCATTTTGTGCCTGTCTTCGGGAAGGTGTGGGTATTACACACAAAACTGCTGGAGCAACTCAGCGGGACAGGCAGCATCTCTGGAGATTTCAGGTCGAGACCCTTCTTCAGACTGACCCAGGGCAGTGGGAGTTACAGAGATAAGGAAGAGTAAGAGATCAAATGAGATTAAGTGAAAATGAGATAACAAGTGGAATCGAATATATGAACAAAGAGGTCCTTCTGCAGTTGTACAGGGCCCTAGTGAGACCACACCTGGAATATTGTGTGCAGTTTTGGTCTCCTAATTTGAGGAAGGACATTCTTGCTATTGAGGGAGTGCAGCGAAGGTTTACAAGGTTAATTCCCGGGATGGCGGGACTGTCATATGCTGAGAGAATGGAGCGGCTGGGCTTGTACACTCTGGAGTTTAGGATGAGAGGGGATCTCATTAAAACATGTAAGATCGTTAAGGGCTTGGACACGCTAGAGGCAGGGCATGTTCCCGATGTTGGGGAGTCCAGAACCAGGGGCCACACACAGTTTTAAGATAAGGAGTAAGCCATTTAGAACTGAGACGAGGAAATACTTTTTCTCACAGAGAGTTGTGAGTCTGTGGAATTTCTGCCTCAGAGGTGGTGGAAGGCCGGTTCTCTGGATGCTTTCAAGAGAGAGTTAGATAGGGCTCTTAAAAATCGTGGAGTCAGGGGATATGGGGAGAAGGCAGGAACGGGGTACTGATTGGGGATGATCAGCCATGATCACATTGAATGGCAGTGCTGGCTCGAAGGGCCGAATGGCCTCCTCCTGCACCTATTGTCTATTGTCTATTGTCTAAGTTCAAGGAAAATGCAGAATAGATTATTGTTAGCTGGGAGAAGGTGGCAACAAAGCAAACCAGAGATAACATTTAATGGGGAGGACAGTCAGAGAACTGGTGACGGGGAGGGATGGAGAGAGAGGGAAAGCAAGGGTTACTTGAAGTTAGAGAAGTCAACAATCGTGACGTAAGAAAAAGCCCTCACTCGTGTCTCCTCAGTACCCCGCAGCTCCGCCCTTGCTCCCCCTCCCCCTAGTCGCAACAGAGACAGCGTCCCCCTCGTCCTCACCTCCCACCCCATCAGTCGTCGCACACAGCACATAACCCTCCGACATTTCCGCCAGCTCCATCGGGATCCCACATCTTCCCATCTCCTCCCCTTCCCGCCTTCCGCAGAGACCGCTCCCTCCGCAACTCCCTGGTCACCTCGCCCCTTCCCACCCAAGCCACCCCCTCCCCAGGTACCTTCCCCGCACCCGCAGGAGATGCAACACCTGTCCCTGTACCTCCTCCCTCGACTCTGTCCAGGGACCCCGACAGTCCTTTCAGGTGAGGCAGAGGCTCACCTGCACCTCCTCCGACCTCATCTACTGTATCCGCTGTTCCAGGTGTGGACTCTAATACATCGGCGAGACCAAACGCAGACTGGGCGATCGTTTCACTGAACACCTCCGCTCAGTCCGCCCGGACCTACCTGATCTCCCGGTTGCCAAACACTTTAACTTCCCCTCCCATTCCCACACTGACCTCTCTGTCCTGGGCCTCCTCCACTGTCAGAGTGAGGCCCAGCGCAAATTGGAGGAACAGCACCTCATATTTCACTTGGGCAGCTTACACCCCAGCGGTATGAACATTGACTTCTCCAACTTCAAGTAACCCCGGCATTCCCTCTCTCTCCATCCCTCCCCCACCCTGGTCATCGTACTAGTTTCACTGTCGTCCTGCTGGCTATCACTGCCTGTGTAAAACGTTGTCACCTACGCCACATCCAACAATGGAGCATTGTGGGCTCCATCTCTCCTTGCTCATCTTTGTAGCATTGCACATCTTTCATTCACTTGTTCTATTTTACCCTCTCTATCTCTCGTTTCCCTCACCCCTGTCTTTCTTTAGTCAGAGGGTGGTGAATCTGTGGGATTCGTTGCCACAGGCGGCCAAATTCTACTCCGAACACTTATGACCTTATGAAGATTCAGCGCACAAACAGGCCCTTCGGCCCACCAAGTCCGTGCCGACTCCAGCACTTGTGTCTATCTACACTCTGAGCTGTGCTGCTGCAGAGAGCAGCTGCCCTCTGCTGGTCGAGGAAGCTACTGCAGGCTACATCAAGAACCGAGCCTCCAGCCTCATCGTTTCCCAGCCCCGCACGGCCCGATTTTACCTTCTCCCCAAAATCCACAAACCCGACTGCCCCGGCAGACCCATTGTCTCTGCCTGTTCGTGCCCCACCGAACACATTTCCACATACCTTGACTCCATCCTATCCCCCTTTGTTAAATCCCTCCCCACCTATGTTCAAGACACCTCAGACACTCTCCGTCGGCTCCGTGCATTCCATTCTCCAGGTCCTCCCATCCTCTCACCTTTACCATGGACGTCCAGTCACATCTACACCTCCATCCCCCACCAGGATGGTGGTCTCAAAGCCCTCCGGTTCTTCCTCGACCAAGGAGCAAACCCATACCCATCCACTGACACACGCTCCTCCCGCCTAGCAATTTGTCCTTACCCTCAATAACTTCTCTTTTGACTCCTCCCATTTCCTCCCAAACACAAGGCGAAGCTATGGGCAACACGCATGGGCCCCAGCAACCTGCACTACATCTTTGTCGGGTACGTCGAACAATCCTTGTTCTCGGCGTACCAGGGCCCCATCTCCCCGACCTCTACCTCCGTTACAACATCGACGACTGCTTTGGTGTCACCTCCTGCACCCACACACACAACTGACTGAACTTCATCCATTTCACCACCAACTTCCATCCGGCACTCAAATACACTTGGACCCATTTTCCGACACTTTCCCTACCATTCCTTGACCTCACCATCTCTATGCAGGTGATACACTCCTGACCGACATCCACTACAAACCCACTGACTCCCACAGCTAACCTGACTACTCTTCCTCCCACCCTGCTTCCTGTAAGGACTTCCATCCCCAATTCCCAATTCCTCCGTCTACGACAATACCACACCGCATCTGCTCCCAGGATGAGGTGTTCCACACCAGGTCATCACAAATGTCCCTCATTCTTCATAGAACGGGGATTTCCCCCCCTCCCCCCACTATTGATGAGGCTCGCACCAGGGTCTCCTCCATACCCCCGCAACACTGAACTGCCCCTCTCTCCCCCATTCCCCCACTCGCAACAAGGGCAGAGTCCCCCCTGGTCCCCACCTCACTTCACACCCCACCACCGGCACATACAACAGAAAGTCCTCTGCCAGTTTCGCCACCTATCCAACGAGACCCCTCCACCCGCCACATCTTCCCATCTCCCCCCCTGTCTGCCTTCCGCAAAGACCGCTCCCATCCGCAAATCCCTTGTCAATTCTTCCCTTCCCTCCCGCTCCACCTTCCTCCCCGGGCACTTTCCCTGCAACCGCAAGAAATGCTACACTTGTCCCTTCACCTCCCCCATCCACTCCTTTCAGGGACCCAAGCAGTCCTTCCAGGTCCGACTAGAGGTTCACCTGCACCTCCTCCAACCTCATCTACTGCATCCATCCGCTGCTGCAGATGCCAGATGAATCTATATCGGTGAGACCAAGCGGAGGCTTGGCGACTGTTATCGTTTCGCCGAACACCTCCGCTCGAGTCCGCATTAACCAACCACCGACCTCCCGGTGGCTCAGCACTTCAACTCCCCCCCTCCCATTGTACCGTAACGACCTCTCTGTCCTGGCCTCCTCCATGGCCAGAGTGAGCAACACCGCAAGCTGGAGGAACACACCTCTATTCCTGCTTGGGGAGTCTGCTCCCCCCCCTCTGGGCTTGAACATTGAATTTTCTCAATTCTGTTAACCCTTGCTGTCACCTCCCCCTTCCCACCTCTCCCTCAGGCCCTTGGGCTCCTCCTCCTCCTTTTCCTATCTTCTCCCCACCCCCTCCCCCAACCCCCTCCCCCCCCCCACCCCCCCCCCCCACCCCCCACCTCCCATCAGTCTGAAGAAGGGTCTCGACCCGAAACGTCGGCCCTATCTCCTTTCTCCTTCGCTCCTTAGATGCTGCTGCACCCCCTGAGTTTCTCCAGCCTTTTGTGTACCATCAAGTTCAGAAGCTGGGAGGGTACACAAAATGCTGGAGAAACTCAGCGGGTGCAGCAGCATCCATGGAGCGAAGGAGATAGGCGACGTTTCGGGCCGAAACCCTTCTTCAGACTGGGGGGTCATGTTGCAGTTGGCTGCGGCCAACATGCCCCATCTACACTAGTCCCACCTGGTCCATATCCCTCCAAATCTGTCCTGTCCATGTACCTGTCTTTCTGTTTATTAAACGTTGGGATAGTCCCAGCCTCAACTACCTCCTCCGGCAGCTCGTTCCATACACCCACCACCCTCTGTGTGGAAAACCCCTCAGATTCCTATTAAATCTTTTCCCCTTCACATTGAACCCATGTCCTCTGGTCCTCGATTCCCCTACTCTGGGCAAGAGGCTGTGTGCGTCTACCCGATCTATTCCTCTCATGATTTTATACACCTCTATAAGATCTCCCCTCATCCTCCTGCGCTCCGTGGAATAGAGACCCAGCCTGCTCAACCTCTCCCTGTAGCTCACACCCTCTAGTCCTGGCAACGTCCTCGTGAATCTTCTCGGAACCCTTTCCAGCTTGACAATATCTTTCCTATAACACGGTGCCCAGAACTGAACACAATATTCTAAATGTGGCCTCACCAACGTCTGATACAACTGTAACATGACCCCCCAACTTCTGTGGAGAAGCTGGTGCGACGTGGGTGGGGGAGGTATGGAGACAAAGAGGGAATGCTGGGATTCTCTCTCACTCTGGGAATTAAAGTGTTTGACAATCAGGAGATCTGGTAGGTCCAGGCGGACTGAGCGAAGGTGTACAGTGAAGCGATCGCCCAGTCTAAACAGGTACATAGATAGGACAGGTTTGGAGGGATGAGGGCCAAACGCAGGCAGGTGGGACTAATGCAGATGGGACCTGTTGGGCTGTATGGGCAAGTTGGGCCGAAGGAAGGGCCTGTTTCCACACTGTATCTCTATGACCTATGATTGTAAGTCTACTCTGCCATTCAATCAGGGCTGATCTACCTCTCCCTCCTAACCCCATTCCCCTGCCTTCTCCCCATAACCCCTGACACCCGCACTAATCAACAATCCAGAACCAGGAGTCACAGTTTAAGAATGAGGGGTCGGCCATTTAGGACTGGGATGAGAAAGAAAAATGTCACCCAGAGAGTTGTGAATCTGGGATTCTCTGCCACAGAAGGCAGTGGAGGCCAATTCATTGGATGTTTTCCGCAGAGAGTTAGATTTAGCTCTTAGGGCTAACGGAATCAAGGGATATGGGGAGAAGGCAGGAACGGGGTACTGATTCTGGATGATCAGCCATGATCACAGTGAATGGTGGTGCTGGCTCGAAGGGCCGAATGGCCTCCTCCTGCACCTATTGTCTGTGCTTTTATTTTTTCCACCAAAGTTATGGAAGCTGGAAAGGGTTCGGAGAAGATTTACGAGGATGTTGCCGGGACTAGAGGGTGTGAGCTACTGGGAGAGGTTGAACAGGCTGGGTCTCTATTCCTTGGAGCGCAGGAGGATGAGGGGAGATCTTATAGAGGTGTATAAAATCATGAGAGGAATAGATCGGGTAGACGCACAGATCTCTTGCCCAGAGTAGGGGAATCGAGGACCAGAGGACATAGGTTCAAGGTGAAGGGAAAAGATTTAATAGGAATCTGAGGGGTGACTTTTCCACACAGAGGGTGGTGGGTGTATGGAACGAGCTGCTGGAGGAGTAGTTTGAGGCTGGGACAAATCCCCAACGTTAGAAAAGAACCAGTTTCGACAGATAATGAAATGATAGGACAGGTTTGGAGGGAAATGGACCAAAAAGTCAGGGTGGATTAGAAGTGGGGCATCGGTGTGTACTAGTTAGAAGGTGGGGGGAGTATGGTTCGGAGGTGGGACTAGTGTAGATGGGGCACGTTGGTCTGGGGGGAATACGTGTATAAGGTGGGGGCATGATGGTCGGGGTTGGACTAAGTGTAGAGGGGCATGTTGGTCGTGGGACTAGTGTGGATTGGTCGGGGTGGGACTGGGGCATTTTAGGTCGGGGTGGGCCATGTAGATGTGGGCATGTTTTGGTGGGACTTAGTGTAGATGGGGCATGTTGGTCGGGGTGGGACTAGTGTAGATGGCATGTTTGGTCGGGGTGGGACTAGTGTAGATGGGGCATGTTGGTCGGGGTGGGACTAGTGTAGATGGGGCATGTTGGTGCGGGGTGGGACTAGTGTAGATGGGGCATGTTGCCGGTGTGGGACTAGTGTAGATGGGGCATGTTTTTGGTCCCGGAGGTGGGACTAGTGTAGTGGGGCATGTTGGTCGGGGTGGGACTAGTGTAGATGGGCATGTTTGGTCGGGGTGGGACTAGTGTAGATGGGGCATGTTGGTGTTCGGGGGGTGGTGACTAGTGTAGATGGGGCATGTTGGTCGGTGTGGGACTATGTAGGTGGGCATAGTGGGACTAGTGTAAGTGGGGCATGTTGGTCGGATAAAGGTGGACTAGTGTAGATGGGGCAAGGTTGGTCGGGGTTGGACTAGTGTTAGATGGGGCATGGTTTCGGGGTGGGACTAGTGTAGTGGGGCAGTTGTGCCGGTGTGGGCAATTTTGGGGCCGAAGGGCCTGTCTCCACACTGTATCACTCTGTGACTGTGCTGCAATGGTTGTGAGGACTGAACTGCTGATGTTTGTGAATGATGCCGGGCCAGCAAGTTTGCAGTTGTGTGACTCAGTCTGACTGTGAAATTCCACAGTGCGGAGGGGAAATCCCCTGTGCCTGTGGTCGCAACCTAAAAATAATGAATCATCTTTCCTTCCTCTTTTTAATTTATAATCATGGTCAAAGAGTTGATACAGTGGAGAGAAATCAGCCCTTCGGGCCCCACCACTTGCCCACAACCGGCCAACTTTTCCCATCTATACACTAAAGTCCCCACCTGCCAGCGTTTGGTCCATAATCCCCCTCCAAACCTGTCCTAAAATCCCAGCACCTGTCCAACTGTTTTCTTAAATGTTGGGATAGTCCCAGCCTCAACTACCTCCTCCGGCCTCTCGTCTTACAGCTGAGTGAGGCAGGGTGTGACTGTGAGTGTGTAAATCTGGGTGTAATCAGAGTGTGTGAGACTGTGGTTGTGAGTGTGTAAATCTGGGTGTAATTAGAGTGTGTGAGACCGGGGTTGTGAGTGTGTAAATCTGGGTGTAATTTGCGTGCGTGAGACCTGTGGGTTGTGAGTGTGTAAATCTGGTGTATTCAGAGTGTGAGACTGAGGTTGTGAGGTGTGAAAATCGGGGGTATTCAGAGTGCGTGAGACTGTGGTTGTGTGGAGTGTGTAACATCTTTGTGTAATATGCTTGCGTGAGAAACTGTGGTTGTGAGTGTGTTAAATCTGGGTGTAAAGAAGAGTGTTGTGAAACTGTGGTTGTGAGTGTGTAAATCTGGGAGTACATTAGAGTGTGTAGACTGTGGTTGTGGAGTGTGTAAATCTGGGTGTAATTAGAGTGTGGGTAGAACTGTGGTTGTGAGTGTGTAAATCTGGGTGTATTCAGAGTGTGTAGTGTGGTTGTGAGTGTGTAAATCTTGGGTGGTAATCAGAGTGTGTGAGACTGTGGTTGTGAGTGTGTAAATCTTGGTGTCATCACGAGTGTGGGGGTTTAGGCATGGTGTTGGCTTGTGAGTGTGTAATAGGGGATAATCGGTGTATAAACGAAGAGTGTGTTGTGTCATGGTTGTGGTGTGAGTGTGTAAATCTGGGTATCAATCAGGAGAGTGTGTGAGGCGGGTGTGGTTGCGAGTGGTTTAAATTCGGGGATAACCAGTGTGCAAATCAGTGTATAATCGGAGAGCGTGTTTGGTCACAGTGTGGGTGAGAGTGTAAAAATTCTGGTTTAAATCAGAGAGAGTGCGATACAGTGCTGTTGGAAAGTGTGTAAATCTAATTCGGCAGAGCGAGTTGTGACTTGGGGTGGTTGTGAGCGTGGTGAATCAGGGTAAGGACAGAGACACAGACACAAAAAGCTGGGAGTAACTCAGCGGACAGGCACGTCTCTGGAGATCAAGGAACGGGTGGTGGGTGACTTTCGGGTCAAGAAACCCTACTTCAGAATCAGTTGTGTAAAAACAGTGCGCTTGATTGTTCAAATCATGTGTAATCACTATTAATACTAGTGTACGTGGGGGGAATGGCTGATACGCTGGTATTTCGGCGCGGACTTTGGTGTGGCTGAAGGGCCTGTTTGTGTGCTGTATCTTCAGAAGATGATAAGTGATAGAAGCAGAATGAGGCCATTTGGCCCATCAAAGTCTACTCCGACCATTCAAACAATGGCTATACTATCTCGTCCCTCCCAACCCCATTCTCTCTGCCTTCATCCCCGTCAAACCGCACACCCTGACTACCCGCACAAATCAACATTCTAGTCCTCTCTCTGCCATTAAATATATCCACTGAACTTGAGGCCTCCACAGCCGTCTGTGGCAACGAATCCTCCCACAGAATTCACCGCCCTCTGGCTAAAGAAAATTCCTCCTCATCTCCTTCCTAAAGGAACGTCCTTTAATTCAGAAGGCTGTGGCCCTCTGGTCCTAGGACTCTCAGTGCCTCGTCTCCATTATTTCCCCTACCCCACGGGTCCCCTCCCTCCTCTCCCCTATCCTCCCCTCCCCTTCCTCCTCCCCTCTCCTCATCCTCCTCTCTCCTCCCCTCCCCTCTTCCTCTCCTCTCCTCTACCTCTCCTCGCCTCCCCGTCCCCTCCCCCTCTTCTTAACTCTCACTACCTACCCTCCCCTCCCGTCCCCCCTCTCTTCTCCTCTCCTCCTCTCCTCCCTCTGCCTCTCCTCTCCTCTCCTCTCCTCTCCTCCTCCTCGCCTCTCCTCTCCTCTCCTCTCCTCTCCTCTCCTCTCCTCTCTCCTCTCCTCTCCTCTCCTCCCCTCCCCTCTCCTCTCTCCTCCCCTCCTCTGCAGTCCGATGTGGTTGCTTAATATGTGCATGCAAATCTGGCTAATTTGCATGCGGGTGGAAAGGAGGGGAAAGGAGGGGGGAGATGGGGGGTGGGGGTGGTTCTGGGGTAGAGGCAGTTGCCTCAAGAAGCACTGGGGAGTTGAACGGCAGTGAGTGAAGGTGGAGGTGAATTCGGCAAGTGTGAGACGATCATCTCCTCTCCTCTCCTCTCCTCCCCTCTCCTCACCTCTCCACTCCTCTCCTCCCCTCCCCTACTCCTCCCCCTCTCCTCACCTCTCATCTTCCTTTCCTCTCCCTTCCTCACCTCTCCTCCCCTCTCATTGCATCTCCGCTCCCCTCCTTCTCTCACCTCTCCTCTCCTCCCCTCTCCTTTTCCTCTCCTCTCCTGCCCTCTCCCCTCCCCTCTCCTCCTCCCCTCCTCTCCCCTCACCTCCCTCCCTTCCTCCCCTTATCTCTCATCACCTCACCCTCTCCTTCCCTTCCTCCTCCTTCTCAGACCGTAAACCAGCTCCTCTCCCCCCTCCTCTCCACCCTTCCCCTACCCTCCTCTTCTTCCCCTCCCTTTCTCCCTTCTCTCCCACCTCTTCCATCTCCCTCTTCCCCTCCCCTCCCCTCTCCTCCCACCTCTCTGCTCTTTTTTCTCGTGCACTCTCCTCCTCCCTCCCCTCCCCTCTACCTTCTCTCACCTCTCCTCTTCCTCATCTTTCTCCCCTCACCCCCCCTACCCTCTCTTCCCCTCCCCTCATCCTTTATTTTATCCTTCTCTCTCACCTCTTCCTCTCCTACTCCCCTCTCCTCTCTTTCTTCCTATCTCCTCCCCTCCCCTCCCCTCTCCTCCACTTCCCTCCCCTCCTCTCCCCCCCATCTCCTAATCCTAGTCGTGCTCTATCAATAGAACGATTGTTTAATCCAGAGACTTTCCACCCAGAAGAGTTGTGAATCTGTGGAATTCTCTGCCACAGCAGTGGAGGCCAATTTCACCGAGGTTTTCAAGAGAGAGATGATTAGCTCTTTGGGCTTAACGGAATCAACGGGATATGGGAGAAAAGACACGTATGGAGTAGAATTAGGCCATTCGCCCATCAAGTCTACTCCGGCATTCAATCATGGCTGATCTATCTCTCCCTCCTAACCCCATTCTCCTGCCTTCTCCCCATAAACAACTAACCCCTGACACCCCGCACTAATCAACAATCTATCTCTCTCTGCCAATTAAAAATATCCCCGTGACTTGTGGCCTCCACAGCCGTCTGTGGCAAAGAATTCCCCAGATTCACCGCCCTCTGACTGAAGTTCCTCCTCATCTCCTTTCCGAAAGAGCGCCCTTTTGCAAAACAACACAAAAAGCTGGAGCAACTCAGCGGATCAGGCAGCACCTCTGGGGAAAATTCCCCAGAGATGCTGCCTGACCAGCTGTTAGTTCAGCATTTTGTGTCTGTCTTTAGCACAAACCAGCATCTGCAGTTCCTTCTTTTAACTAACAGATCTGTGCCTAGTTCCTCTTGCTTTTAAGGTCAATAAAGTGCTGAAGTAAATTAGGCCATTCAGCCGCATCGAGTCTACTCCGCCATTCAATCCATGGCCGATCTACTACTCTCCCTCCTAACCCCATTCCCATTCTCCTGCCTTCTCCCCGTAACCCCTGACACCCCGCACTAATCAACAATCTATCTCTCTCTGCCTTAAAAATATCACTGACGTTGTGGCCTCCAACTGCCCCTCACGTAATTTGCCGCTCTACACAGATTCACCGCCCTCTGACTAAAAAAATCCTTCCTCATCTCACTTACCTAAAGTAACGTCCTTTAATTCTGAGCTGTGCCCCTCTGGTCCTAGACTCACCCACTGGTGAAACATCCTCTCCACATCCACTCTAATCCGGGCCTTTCACTGTCTGTAACGTTCAATGAGGTTCCCCCTCATCCTTCTAAACTCCAGAGTACAGGCCCGTCAGCAAATTAAAAGACGTTCCTTAATGGAAAGTGAGATGAGGAGGAATATCCTTCAGTCAAGGGTGTGAATCTGTGGTTGAAGCACAAATACCCTCACAATATAAAGTTCAATTCATTGAGTTTACTGTCCGCGTGTACTGAGGTAACAGTGAAAAGCTTCTGTCTGGTTGCGTGCTTAGAACCAAGCCGGCGGGAAGACAATCCATGATTACAATCGAGCTGCCCCACAGCGTAACAGAATACAGGATAAGGGAATTAACCGTTTAGTGCAAAGGTTCAACCCGATCAAGGATAGTCCGAGGGTCACCAATGAGGTGATAGGAGTCAGGACCGCTCTCAGGTTGTGGTAGGATGTTCAATATGCCTGATACATCCGGGAAGAATCTTTCCCCTGATTCTGGAGGCTTGTGCGTGCGTTTTCACACTTTGTGACCTCTTGCCCGATGGAGAGGGGAGGAGAGTTGAGTGTGCCGGGGGTGAACTGGTCCGCGATGAGCTGCTGGCCGTTGCCGAGGCAGCGTATAGGTGTTGATGGGTCACAGATGGAAAAGAGGTTGCTTCGTGTGTGACGGTCTGGGCTGCGACCAAAAATTCTCTACGGTCGTGTGCAGTTTTTTGGCTCAAGCGGATCTGCAAGCTGCAAATTTGCTGGTTGCAGTACGAAAGCCTTGATTTGCTGCTAGCTTTGGGGGTGAAGAAGGGTTGAATGGGGGGGGTGGGGGGGGGGAGGATGGTGAATGAGGTGCTCCCCGAGCGTCAACAGGGTATAACAACCACAGGTGGGGGGGCAGTTCTCACCAAGGCGTCTCACCAACGCCAGAAAAAAGGCAGCAGTTGGGCAGCTTCTACACAACGGCCAAAGAAGACCCTGGGTTCGGATTCACCAAATCACAATCACGGGCTCTGACTGTATTGATTGCCGGTTCTCTCTCTCAACTGTTCTCCCTCCTCCCTCTCCTCGTCCCTCCTCCACACTCCTTCTCATCTCTCCCACACTTCTCTTCCTCCGTGACCTCGTGGGTTTTCCTCAGATTATCTTTGGTTTCCCTCACTGCCAAAAGACATGCAGGTGTGTAATTTGGCCTTGTGTAAGTATAACATGACCCCCCCGCGTAGTTTAGTAGGATAGGAGTACTAGTACAGCGGGGATCGCTGGCCGACAGTCATCTAAGATCAACAGTGCATAGTTTCCCCTGCAAGGGCGAGTCGCAGGAAGATAAGGGTAGAAAAAGGCTTTTTTTTTATGCACTTTGGACCTATCATCAGTCAGAGTATTGAGTACCGAAGTTGGGAGGTCTGAACAGTTTGTATAAGACGTTCGGTGAGGCCCCACA
Organism: Okamejei kenojei; assembly: GCA_035221665.1. NCBI lineage: Eukaryota > Metazoa > Chordata > Chondrichthyes > Rajiformes > Rajidae > Okamejei > Okamejei kenojei. The sequence continues at coordinate 2,625 of JAVHYY010000447.1, read as the reverse complement.
TTTAGATATTGTTCCATCTGGGCACCGTGTTTTAGGAAAGATATGTCCAAGCTGGAAAGGGTTCGGAGAAGATTTACGAGATTGTTTGCCGGGACTCAGAGGGTTGAGCTACAGGAGAGGTAGAGCAGGCTGGGTCTCTGATTAGAATTGCCATGGAGCGCGCACGAGGATGAGGGGAGATCTTTCAATTCAATGCAATTCAAATTTAATGTCATATGACACAGATATATAACAAGTATGGTACAACAAATTCAGTTTTAGTGTCATTACGTAATGATAGCAATTTTAAGATAAGTCATATATACAGATAAATAAATACAGATGTGGGAATCTATCGGAGCGGGAACATTATACCGAGTTCAAGCAGTGCGATGGTGATGTTTGTAGAAGCTAACGCCTCATCCCTGCTGGTGCGGTACCTGAGGCTGTCCTTTAACCCCCAGCCGTGCCCTCGCTGATGGCAGGATGGCAAACAGTCCATGGTTAGGGTGAGGAGGTGTCTTTGATGAACTTTCCCGGGTCCCGTGCGACCCCGCGGCGGCTTCTTCCCTCCTTCCCTGCCCCCCGTCTCAGACAAACCTTTTCGGTGGAGGGCCATCCATTGGCAGTGAGCGGGCAAAAACGGCAAAAAAACCGATTTGATGTACTGGGGCGCTTTCACCACCACGTTGTAGTGCCCTTCAAATCCTGTCTGCTACGGATACGGTCGACAGTTCTGTAACCAGACCGAAAAAGCATGTGGTCAGGATGCTTTCAAATGGGTGCATTGGTAGAAGTTGGTCAGGTGATCTGTGGGGGACAATGCGGGCTGTTTTTGAGCCTCCTCTCAAGGAAGTAAAGGCCGCTGCAGTGGCGAAAGACTTTTTGTTCGAGATTCAGTCTTGAGAGTTTGAGGCGGCAGGACACCCAGGACAGAATCCTCCGAGAAGTGTACGCCCGAGAATTAGTAGTTGGAGAACCCCCTCACCACCCCCACCGCACTCCACCACACAGTCCCGTTTATAATGGATGTGGGGGTGTATAAAATCCACCAATCATGAGAGGAAAAGATTCGGTGTCTCTTGCCCCAGATAGGGGAATCCGAGGACCCAGAGGAACATGGGGTTCAAGGTGAAGGGGGGAAAGATTTAATAGGAATCTGAGGGATAACTTTATCCACACAGAGGGTGGTGGGGTGTATGTAACGAGCTGGCTGCCGGAGGAGGTAGTTGATATTGGAGGCTGTACCATCTCAACGTTAAGAAGCAGTTGGACAGTACATGGATAGGACAAAAAAGGTTTGGTGGATATGGGCCAAACGCAGGCAGGTGGGACTATATAGATTGGATTGTGGCATTTTTGGGCCGGTGTTGGTGGGTGGCAAGTTGGTTGGCCGAAGGCCTGTTTCCACGCTGTAATCACTCTATTGGACCACACTGCACACATTAAAAAAAAAAAAAAAAACAAAAAAAAACAAACACAACATGAATACTGAAAAGTTAACAAATAAAATGTCTATGTAGTGTTCAACTTTAATTTGGAGTTTGTAGTGTTTAAGAAGCAGTGGGAAGTAGCTGTTCCATGGACCCTAGGACGGTCGAATCGCAGTTTTTTCAGGCTCCTGTCCCTTCCCTTTTCCCAATGGTAGGAGGGTTGAAATGAGTGTCTTGTGGCCAGGATGGTGTGGGTCTCTGATGATGCAGTGCTGGCTCTGGCTTCCTTTTTGATGGCAGCGACTTAACATTTATCCACCAAGGCGATAGAATCCCCTTTGCTGGTGGCTAGGTCCAGAGCCAGTGATGAGACTCCTCTGGTACAGTTCACAATACATTTTTGGTGTCCATTGCCACTCCTGGGCGTTCCGTTTCAAACACACCTGAGCAACCAGTCATTATTGTCCTTGTAAGACCAATAGACAAAGACAACAGAGCAGTTAGGATGGCCACTAACATACTCACTTGACTTTACACGGGGCGTGACACCCTATCCTTCGAGTCCATGCAACCGCCATATATGTTCAATCTTAATCCAATGGCTGATCATAATCCCCAAATCAAGTACCCAGCTACCAACCCCTTCCTAGCCTTCTCCCGGCCTCCCACCTCTCCCCATGAAACCCATCCCAATCCCCTGACTACTGACCTTCTCACACCCCAAAATCCCCTGACACCCATGACCGACTCTGAGGAATAAACCCCTGACTCCCACAAAAAAATGCGAACCCACAACCCTCTGACTATCATCTCCCGCTATAATCTCTTTAAAGAGCCCTAATCTAGCTCTCGTCCTCTCTCATTGAAAGCTTAGCCAGAGAACCGGCCTCCAACACCTGTACCTCTGAGTGCAGAGAATTTCCACAGACTCAACACCGACTACTCACCACCTCTCTGTGTGAAAAAAAGGTGTTTATCTCCCCTTGTCTCCCGTCTAAATTGCTTATAAAAAAATTTATAATAATATATATTAATTAAAAATTTAATATTACATAATAATATTAAAATAATATAAAAAATTAAATCTAAATATAAGAAAATAGCCAAAAATAAATTAAAAACATCACCACCAACCCAACAAATTTCACAAACACCCACGACCACACCAACAAAAACACCCAAAACACTTAACCAACCCATAAAAAAAATAAAA
>JAVHYY010000446.1:0-69110 GCA_035221665.1 Okamejei kenojei | reverse complement strand
TATTAATTAGTTTGTTAGAATGTATGAAATTTGATGTTTAAAGATAATGAATGGGGTGAATTAAAATTGTATTAAAGTTAATGGGGAATTGTTTGTTGATGATAAATGAAGGATTGTGAAGGGGGGGGAAATGAATGGGTATATTGTGGGGAATTGATTGTATAATTTATATTTGGGATAGTGTGTAGTGGAGATTGTAAATTTTTAAATATAAGTTGAAAATGATTTAATTTTAATGAGGGGGGTAGGTGTTTTATGAAGTGGGTGAATAACAAATGTTTCAAATCTCACTCCAACAGGCTCATCTAATTCGACATAGGAATGATGGGGAGTTCCTATGGACCACATCCTTGCCACATCGGTGGGAGCAATGAACGCATGTAATCTTATAATAAACCCTGGCCGATTCCTGAGATACAGTATTGCAGGGAAAAATTAATTCCCAGGAAAATAAATTACCCAATGTGGGGCATATTATTTTAAGGTCAGAATAATACCAATATTTGTTTTTCAGCACAGTGTCGTGTGTGAAATACTTCATCCTCCCTTCCCAGAAATGGAAAGCAAGTGTGAGCAATGTCACGTTCCATTCATGAAAACACAGAGCTAGAAATCAACACAAAACACTCACTGACACCGAAGAAAAAAAATAAAAGATTAAATGAAACTTACCATTTAGCAATTTTTATCTTTGATTTAATGATAGAGGTTACATGAGGGATTACACCCGCCCCCCTCTCCCAAAAAACCTCTATTAAAAAGGATACAACAAGTATCGAAGTCTCTCAAATCTTAACTATATATCGACACTCTTGTTATCTTGAATTCACACACTGCTTTGGAAGAATGGCGCTCATGCGTCCTGGCGGTCATCACGTAATCCCTCATCGTAACTCTCAAAAAATAAAGATCAAACTTTTCCCCAAACGTAAGTTCTCATTTACTCTTAACTATTTTGGTCCCACTAATATTGAGAAGGACATTTTATGAATAATGCAGGTATTGCAGCGTATGACAACAATGGTTAAATCCGCCCCCCTGTATAGAGCGTGGACTGACATACATAGAGAGAATGGCGGTCTGCTGGTACACACTGGCGTAGTAATAAGGCTGGATAGGGAATCATATTGAAACATAAAGGGAATTATTAAGTGTTTGGACCCCTAGACAGGCAGAAAACATTGTTCCCGATGTTTGGGGGATTCCTGAACCAGGGTGCCACAGTTTAATAAAAAGGGGTCGCCCATTTGTCTACGGAAACGAGAAAACACTTTTTCTCACATAGGTTGTGAGTCAGGAGTACATCTCTGCCTCAGAGTCGGTGGATGCTGAATCTCAGGATACTTGTCAAGAGAAAGCTAGATAGGGCTCTTAAAGATTCAGGTGATATGGGGGAGAATGCAGGAACGGGGTACAGATGGGGGATGAACAGCCAAGGTCCCATGTAAAGGCAGTGCAGCTCTCGCAATGGGCCGAATAGCCAACTCCTGCACATATAGGTACTAATTGTCGATTGGTCTATTCTCTGCTGCCATCATCAGCTCTGAGGGGACCAACCCAAATACATAATACATCCAAACATCCATACAACACACGACACTAGAGAAGAGAAACATTGACCGCCTCAGAATTTCCCAAAACCTAAATTATACCGGCGAATGAATGCAGCACCTCTCCCTCCCTCTCTGTCTCTCTCCCCACCATCCTTACTCGCAGTCAACTCTGAACCGTTCATCTCTTTCCTCCTACGCACTCTATTCCCACCCTCCTGGGCTGCCCTCTCTCCGTCCACTGCTAGAAGTGACACACAGTGGGATAGTACTCGATGCAGAGATAAAAATGGGGCAAACTGACGCAGTGACGACAACTGTGTGTGGTACTGGATTTGGGTGACACACTGGTTGGTACTGGATGGAAGGGACACACTGTTGAGGTAGCTGATTGAGGACACAGTGGTGGTACTGATGGAGGGACCACACTGTGGTGGTACGATGGATTGACCCACTGTAGCAATTACGTGTGGAGGGACACACTTGGTGTACTGACTGGGAGTGACACTGTGATGGTACTGAAGGAGGTCCCCAACACTGCGTGGTAACTGATGGGGTGACACACTGTGGTGGTACTGATGGAATGGCACACTGTGGTGGTACTGAAGGAATGACACACGTGTGGTGGTACTGATGGAGTGACACACTGTGGTGGTACTGATGGAGTGACACACTGTGGTGGAATTGATGGGAGTTGACAGCCCTGTGGTGGTTACTGATGGTGTAGAAACAACTGGAGCAGTACTAATGGAGTGAAACATCCTGTGGGGAAGACAGACGAAGTGGCAAAATATGGGGTAGCAACTGGTGATGTACAGATGTGGTTGTACTGATGGACTGACAGACTATGGGGGTAAGTACAGATGGGCTGACATTCTGTGGGGTAGTCCAGATGGAAGTGACACTGAGGGGCAGCACTGCTGGGATAACACAGTGAATAGTACTGATGGAGGACACACCATGGGGGTAAAACATAGTTGTATTGGAATGACACACTGTGGGGTTGGTCATGAATGGAGTGACGCCAGTGATACGAGTGCTGATGTAATAACACGTCTGTGGGATACACCTGAAATAATGACACGCGTTGTGCTGGTAACTAATGGAATGACACCACACTGTGGGGTCATCCCTGGAGAAATGACACATTTGCTGTAGCACGTTAAAGAGACACACAACCATGCAAATGCTAACATTCTCGGCAGTGCAGAAGTAGTGACCTCTTGAGGTAGTAACTGATGTATTGACACATTCTATGGTACTGCTGATTGGAGGGAAAACACCGTTATGTAGTACAGAATGGAATGACACTGAGGAGTAGTGCTGATGGGTGACACTTGGGGGACGCATTGATGGAGTGACACTCTGGGATAATACATTTTGAAGTGAACAAACGGGGTGAGGTAGTACTGACGGAGTACTACACTGTGTGCTCGTGCATGCTATTACAACACTGTTGGGTAGTATTAAGAGTGACTTACTGAGGGTGAGCATTGATGTGAGTTGTCACACTGTGCTTAATACTGATGGGAGGTGACACCATGACGCATTAACTGATGTAGTGACATATTGGTGGGAGTGGTACACATGTATACAGATGAATAGATAAAATGTATGAAAGCACAAATGGAGTGCCATTCTGTAGCGTAAATATACACACAATGCTGGAGTAAATCAGCGGGATAGGCAGCCAGCAACTGGAGAGAAAGAATGGTGACGTTATCGCGGCGAAGAACCTTCTTCTGACTGAATGTCACAGGATGTGCGGGACTGAGATAGAAAGTTAGTCGGAGATCAGTAATACTAGTGGAGAACTTGGGAAGGGGAAGATGGAGTATAAATATGGAAAGATAAGGGCTACTGAAGTTAGAGAATTCAATGTTCATATTACTCGGTGTGTTCGCTACCCAAGCGGGTGAAAATAAGAGGAGCTTTCCTCCAAATCGCGCTGGGCCTCAGTCTGACAATGGAGTAGGCCCATGACACCAACGCTCTAAAAGTTTGTCCTGATGGAGTGGGCACACAGTTTGGCGTTATGCTGATGGAGCAACACATTGTGGAATAGTATTGAGTGGCGTGACACTCGTGGAGTTTGTATTACTGATGTATGACATAAATTCTGGAGTAGATCTGATGGAGGGACGCAACTTTGGGGTAGTAGTGATGGAGTGACATACTGTGGGATGATACTGCTGGTATAATAACCTGTCAGGCAGTTCTGATGTTGACTCGTTGTGGGGTGGGTGGGGGGTTCTTTGGAGTAACAAACTGTGGGGTAAAACTGATGGAGTTGCACACTGTGGAGTAGTACTGATGGAGTTTACACACTGTTGAGTAGTACTGATGGAGTTCGACACGTGGGGTAGTACTGATGGAGTTACACACTGTGGAGCGTACTGTATGGAGTGACACACTATGGACCAGTCCTGAGGGAATCACACACTGGGGTAATTTTGTGATGGAAAGGCACACTGTGGGGTTGGTTCTGGTCGTGCGCCACTCTGTGGGGTGTACTGATGGAGTAATTCACTGCGAGGTCGTACTGGTGGAGTGATATAAACGGGTAGTACTGATGTAATGGCATCCAGTGGGATGGTACTGATGGATTGATACGCTGTGAGGCAATACTCATTGAGTGACACACTGTGGGAATAGTAGTGATGGAGTGACACACAGTGAGATGGCAAGTAAGGATTACACACTGGGCTAGCACTGATGTACTATTACATTGTGGGCAGTACGGATGGGGTGTCACTGTGGAGTAGTACAGCAGGAGTGATACACTGTGGGGTAGTGCTGATCGAGTGACGCACTGTGTGTAAGCACTGATGTCGTGGCATACTGCGGGATAGACTGACGGGAGACGCTGTGGCATAGTAATGATAGGCTGACACTGTGTGACAGAGCTGATGGAAAGTGGCAGACTGTAGGATAGTAACTGATTGGAGAGTGACAAACTCTCTCTCCTACGCTCTCTATTCCCCCTCTCTGGGCAGCCCTCTCTCCGTCCACTGATGGATTGCACACAGTGGGATAGTACTGATGGTGTAATAAAACTGGGGCAGAACTGACGCAAGGACTCATTGTGGTGGTACTGATGCAGTGACACACTGTGGTGGTACTGATGGAGTGACACACTGTGGTGGTACTGATGGAGTGACACTGAAGCAGTACTGATGGAGGGACACACTGTGGTGGTACTGATGGAGGGACACACTGTGGTGGTACTGATGGAGTACTGATGGGCTTCTGGAGCGCTATGATCGGTTTTCTGGGCAGAAGGGACTGGTTTCCAGAGGGCTAGTATGGAAATTGTGGGCCGAATTGATTCTTGGGCTGGCAGCTCAGTCCCTCAGGCCTGGCAGGCAGGCAGCTCAGAAACTCGGGCCTGGTGGGCTTGCAGCTCAGAAATTCCGCTGAAAACAGGTGACAGAGTCTCTGTGAGAGAGAAAGGGGAGAGGTTGGACGATCAATTTTAGACATTTTCATCTTTTTTCACAGATCACAGCAATGAAGGAGCAAAGCCTATCCTTGCGTGGATCTCTGGAGCGCTAGTATGGGTGTTGTGGGCCGAAGGGACTGGTTTCCAGAGGGCTAGTATGGTCATTGTGGACTGAATGGATTCATGGACTTGCAGTTCAGTGAGACTTGGCTGGACTTGCAGTTCACTAAGTCCTGACCGTGGGCTGCCACTTCAGTCACTTACAGTAGGTGTGGTGGAAGTTCACTCAGTTACCCCCTCCTCCCCTTCACCCCACACTCTGCTCCTTGCATTTCCCCTCCCCCGCACCACATTTAGTCCCGTATCCCCTCAACCCCACCCCCCCCCCCCCCACCCATGCACCTCTTAGTGGCTCTCCGACAGCGCCAGTCCCGGCCTATTAGTCCCCATTGTGATGAAGAACACGCAGACATGGCAAGAGGCACAAGGATACAAGTCCAACCTCACACACTCCAACAGAGGTAAGTTTAAAAGGAGAACGAGTCTTAAAACATTACTAGGCAGCGAGTCCAACCTCACAGCACTCCAAGCAGAGTGCAGGCAGCAAGACCAACCAGACAGCACTCCAAGCAGAGTGCGGGCAGCAAGTCAGCTTCCAACCCACACAGCACTCCAAGCAGCGTGCGGGTAGCAATTCCAACCCCACTGCACACCGATCACTCCAACAGAGCACACGCACAGAGGCACACACACACACACAGACACACACACAGACACAGACACACACACAGACACACACACAGAAAGAAACAAACAGAAACACACACGCACAGGGACACAGACACACACACACACACACACACACACACACACACACACACACACACACACACACACACACACACACACACACACACACACACACACACACACAGAGTGACACAGACACAAGGCGCACACACATAAACACACACATAGAGACACACACACACACACACACACACAAACACACAGAGACACACACACACACACACAAACACACAGAGACACACACACACGGGCACATACACACAGAAACACACACACACAAGGACACGCACACACACAGGCACACACACAGGCACACACACACAAACACACACACACACACACACACACAAATAAAGACACACAGACACACACAGACACACACTCACACACACAGCACCAATACTAACATGCCAAGTAACTTCAGAACGTGGTAAGCAATACTGAATCCTGTTACTAACTATATACTCTATATACTATATACTCTATATAAGTAATTTGTAAATAAGAACACAGTTGTGTCTAAACAAAATGATTGTAATGTTTTAAAGCCTTTTTTATTCCGAAACACTCTTCTAGAGCTGCTGCGTGCAATAAACATGCTTTAAATAAACTTTCAACAAACACACACACACTCAGCCATCTGTATGACAGTAAGCTCTCTTGAATTACTCAAACGGTTTCAGGGCGGTGTCTCCACTAGGCCCTTCCGCACTGAGCGCCACCTCTGAACTCACCGGAAATTACGCCAATCAGCACCATCTCTCCACTAAGTCCACGGAATGAGCGGCAATTTTGCATTAAACACAGTCTTGATCTAATAAAACGTTTATTCATGATTGTTTCCTTCCAAAAACGGTAGCACAGCAAGCCACATATAAAAACGCAAACCGCATTTATAAACCAAAACCCATTTTAAAATATAGGCACAGTTTAGCGGCACAGTCAAAAGGCAAACTTTTTAATTAGCGGCACGGTCAAAAGCCATAATAAGCCATATAACAATTTACAGCAACGGAAACAGGCCCTCTCTGGCCCTTCCAGTCCGTGCCGACGTGATCATTGCTGCCGTTGGAGTCCCTGGTAAGTGAGCAGAACAATTCAAGTTTTATAACTCGTGTGTTAACTGGTGTTGACCTGATTCCGATCATGTTACAAGTTCCCACTGATTGATCATCATAATACCATATAACCATATAACAATTACAGCACGGAAACAGGACCCTCTCTGGCCCTTCCAGTCCGTGCCGACCATTTGTTTTCCCCTAGTCCCATCTACCTGCACTCAGACCATACCCCTCCATTCCCTTCACGTCCCATATACCTATCCACTTTACTCTTAAATGATAAAATCGATCCTGCCTCCACCACTTCTGCTGGAAGCTCATTCCACACAGCCACCACCCTCTGAGTAAAGAAAGTTCCCCCTCACGTTACCCCGAAACTTCTGTCCCTTAATTCTCATATCATGCCCTCTTGTTTGAATCTTCCCTACCCTCAATGGGAAAAACGTATCCACGTTAACTCTGTCTATCCCATTTCATCATTTTAAAGACCTCAATTCAAGTCCCCCCTTAACCTTCTGCGCTCCAAAGAATAAAGGACCTAACTTGTTCAACCTCTTCTCTGTAACATAGTTGCTGGAACCCTGGCAACATTCTAGTAAAATCTCCTCTGTACTCTCTCTATTTTGTTGACATCCTTCCTATAACTAGGCGACCAAAATTGTACACCATACTCCAGAATTGGTCTTACCAATGCCTTGAACAATTTGTAACATTGCTTCCCTACTCCTATATTCAATGCTCTGATTTATAAAGGCCAGCACACCAAAGGCTTTCTTTACCACCCTATCTACATGCGATTCCACCTTCAGGGAACTATGCACAGTTATTCCTAGATCCCCTCTGTTTCCACAGCATTCGTCAATTCCCTACCATTTACCATGTGCGTCCTATTTTGATTTGTCCCTGCCAAGATGTAGCACTTCACACTTAACAGCATTAAACTCCATCTGCCCATCTTTCAGCCCACTTTTTCCAAATGGCCCAAATCTCTCTGTAGACTTTGAAAATCGACTTCATTATCCACAACCACCAACCTGGATAATGAAGTAGAAAAGGCACACATTTCAATTAGTGGCACAGTCAAAAGGCACACTTTTCAATTAGCGGCACAGTCAAAAGGCACAGTCAAAAGGCACACTTTTCAATTAGCGGCACAGTCAAAAGGCACAGTCAAAAGGCACATAAAAACATTTATTCGTTCCAAACACAGTTCCAAATAAACCCACATAAAAGCACATTACAACCACATTCACAGATTAGTAGACTTGTGTTCAGTGTTCAGTTTAATCACAACTTAGACTGTAAGTCGTGACCTCTCCCACCCATCAGCAGCGACTGTGGCAAGTCCACACATCCGGGTTCATATTCCCTCTCCCTCCCACCGGATGGGCGTGCATTCCATAAGCGTGATTGATAGGAGAGAGCATCTCAACAATTTTAAACATTAACAACGTGTTCTATTGTTCATCGAAAGGGAAAAAATCCCCTGGCCCTGACAGCTGGGGGGGGAATCTGAGTAATATGGCCAAAAAGCACAGCCGTACGTAGTACTAGTTTTTCTACAATCAATAAAAGTGCAAACAGGAAGTGATCAAGATTTGACTTTTTATCGCATGCCTATGCATTTTCAAAGCAACCGCACTTGCCTTTGCATTTTAAAACCAACCGCACTTGCCTTTGCATTTTCAAAGCAATCCACCTTTTGTATTTCCAAAGCAATCTACCTTTTGCATTTTCAAAGCTAACCACCTTTTGCATTTTCAAAGCAAGCCACCTTTTCAAAGCAAACCACCTTTAGCATTGTCAAAGCAAACCACTTTTTGCATTTTCAAAGCAAAGCATATGCATTTTCAAATCAAACAACCAGTTGCATTTTCAAAGTAAACTTTTTGCATTTCCAAATGAAACCACCTGTTTGCATTTCCAAACCACCCTTTGCACTTCTAAACCAAACCACCTTTTGCATTTTCAAAGAAAACCACATTTTCCATAAAGCAAACCACCGTTTGCATTTTCAAAGCAACCTCTTTGCGTTTAAAAGCAAACCTTTTGCATGAAAAATGTTTCCCAATGTTGGGTGAAGTCCCAGAACCAGGGGCCACCGTCTTAAAATAAAAGAGGAGGTACTTTTAAGACTGAGGTGAGAAAAAAACTTTTTTACCCAGAGAGTTGTGAATTTATGCAATTCCCTGCCACAGAGAGCAATGGACACCAAATCACTGATGGATTTAAGAGAGAGTTGTATGGAGCTGTAGGGGCTAGTGGAGTCAAGGGATATGGCGCGAATGGGTTATTGATAGCTGACGATCAGGCATGATCACAATTGAATGGCGGTGCTGGCTCGAAGGGCCGAATGGCCTCCTCCTGCACCTATTTTCTATGTTTCTATGTTTCTATTTTCAAAGCAAAATTTTGCATTCTTTGCAAACCATCTTTTGCATTTCTAAACCATACCACCATTTACATTTTCAAACAGAACCACCTTTTGCATTATCAAAGCAAACCGTCTTCTGCATTTTCAAAGCAAACCGCCTTTTGCATAAAGCAACCCACCTTTTGGCATTTTAAAGCAAACCACCTTTTACATTTTCAAAGCAAACCGCCTTTTGCATTTTCAAAGCAAACCGCCTTTTGCATTTTCAGAGCAAACCACTATTGCATTTTCAAAGCAAACCACTATTTGCATATTTAAAGCAAACCTTTTGCATTTTCAAAGCAAACCTTTTGCATTTTAAAAGCAAACCACCTTTTGCATTTTTCACTGAAATGCAGCCTTTTGCATTTTTAGAGCAACCTACCTTTTGATATTTTCAAAGCAAACTTTTTTTCCATTTTCAAAGCAAACCTTTTCCATTTTAAAACCAAATCTTTTGCCATTTTCAAACCAAGCCTCCTTTTTTCATTTTCAAAACAAACCACCATTTTGCATTTTCAAAGTAAACCTTTCCATTTCCAAGCCAAAAACACCTGTTCCATTCTCAACCAAACCATATTTTGCATTTCTAAACCAAATCACCATTTATATTTTCAAAACAAACAACCTTTTGCATTTTCAAAGCAAACGACCTTTTGCATTTTCAAAGCAAACCACCTATTGCATTTTTATACCAAACCACCTTTTCAAAACAAACCTCCTTTTGCATTTTCAACGCAAACCACTTTTTGCGTTTTCAAAGCAAACCACATTTTGCATATTCAAACCAAACTACATTTTTGCATTTTCATAGCAAACCACATTTTTGCATTTTCAAAGCAAATCACCTTTTGCATGTTCAAAGCAAACCATATTTTTAAAGCAAACCACCTTTTGCATTTTCAAAGCAAATCCCCTTTTGCTTTTTCAAAGCAAACCACCTTTTGGATATTCGAAGCAAACCGCCTTTTTGCTTTTTTCAAAGCAAAGCCAACTTTTGCATTTTTCAAAGCAAATTGCCTTTTTGCATTTTCATATCAAACCGCCTTTTGCATTTTCCAAGCAAACCACCTTTTGCATTTTCAAAGCAATCTTTTTGCATTTTCAAACCACATCAATTTCCATTTTCAAAACCAAACCATTTGCATTTTCAAACCAAACCTTTTGCATTTTCAAAGCAAACAACATTTTGCAAATTGAAATAAATCCTTTGCATTTTCATAGCAAACCTTTTGCATTTTCAAAGCAAAACACTTTTTGCATTTTCAAAGCAAAACCACCTTTTGTATATTCAAACCAAACTACATTTTTGCATTTTTCATAGCAAACCACTTTTGCATTTTCAAACCAAACCACATTTTGCATAAAGCAAACCACCTTTGGCATTTTCGAAGAAAACCACCTTTTGCATTTTGATGGCAAACCTCCTTTTGCGTTTTCAAAGCAAACCACCTTTTGCAGTTGCAAACCAAACCACATTTTCAAAGCAAACCACCTTTTGCATGTTCAAAGCAAACCACCTTTTGCATTTTCAAAGCAAACCACCGTTTGTATTTTCAAAGAAAATCACCTTTTGCATTTTCAAAGGAAACCGCCTTTTCCTTTTTACAAAGCAAGCGAACTATTGCATTTTCAAAGCAAACCTCCTTTTGCATTTTCATAGCAAACTGCCTTTTGTATTTTCCAAGCAAACCACCTTTTGCATTTTCAATTCAAAACAGGTTTTGCATTTTCAAAGCAAACATTTTGCATTTTCAAACCACAACTTTTGCATTTTCAAACCACATATTTTCCATTTTCACCTATTGCATTTTCAAAGCAAACAAAATGTAGCATATTCAAAGAAATCCTTTTGCATTTTCAAAGCAAACCATTTGCATTTTCAAAGCAAGCCGCCTTTGGCTTTTGTCAAAACAAGCCACCTTTCTTTATTTTCAAAGCCAACCCGCCTTTTGCATGTTTCCATAGCAAACCTCACTATGCATTTTCAAAGCAAACCGTCTTTTGTTTTGTTCAAAGCAAGCCCACCTTTTGCATTCTCAAAGCAAACATCCTTTTGAATTTTCTTAGCAAACCGCCTTTTGCATTTTCAAACAAACCGCCTTTGCATAAAGCAAACCACCTTTTGCATTTTCAAACCAAACCACTATTTGCATTTTAAAAGTGTAAATAAGCAATTCACAAACTCTTAAACGTGTGCAACATCTTTTAATGATAGCACAGGTTATTACATACATCCTCAAACACTGGCTACATTCTTCTACTGTACCCAGGAAGGGGAAGGCGTTATGATTGATGTTAACTAGGCGTGGTTAATGGTACTGAGGTAACTATGTTATTGGTTGCATATATAAACCATCTACATCCTTCCCCTTAGAAAATCAAAACAGATTTGTTGTCACAACAACAGAATTAAACAACAGAATTAAACGAAAATCGCCATAACGAACAGGTGGCTTACTTATGCGGCCCGAAGCGTGTATGGATGTGTCCCCCCTTCCCCCGAAAGAGCAGAAGAAACAGGAGGACACGAGGCAGCTGGGGAACCAGGGAAGGGCGGTGGGGTGGGAGAAACAGGAGAGTGAGAACCGCGACCGGCAACAGGGGACCCGCGCAGAGGGGAACCAGGCGCTCGATATGGGGATCGAGGCATGCAGGGAACACTGGCTGGGACGGCAGCCGGCTGCTGGTATGAGAGTGTCGGGGCATAGGGCCCCGGGGTTGCGGCTTTGGCTCATTAACCGCAAGCAGGTGTTGTCGGACTTCCTTCGGTAGATGGTACCCTCATAGCGACCAGATACGAACGAGGCGAGGTCAGCCACCCCAACCACGGTAGCCAGACGGAGTGAGTCTGCAACCGAACCTTCCAGGCAACAGAGGTCGAGTGGGTCTGCACGACCGATCATGGGAACCCGCTGGCGGTCCATGTTTTCTCTGAATTCGCCTCTGCATGGAGGCGGGCTCCAGCAACCCCAGGCAATCAGATCTGGTTGTTCTGGATCAGACGCGAGGTGATCCCATGGCCGGATCCCTGGAAACATTCCTGAGTTCAGGAAATCCAAACACAAATCAGTGGACAGTCCTCGCCTGTTCCATCAGAAGCTTGGCGCTGCGGACGGCCCATTCTGCAAGGCCGTTGCTCTGTGGATACTCTGGGCTGCTGGTGAAATGCACGAAATTCCACTTGTCAGCAAAACTTTTGAATTCTCGGCTTGTAACCTTCCTGCCGTTGTCAGTCTGCAGCCTCACAGGGGACCCAAAAAGTGGAGAAATGTTTCCGCAGCTTCAGATCACCATGTCCCACGTAAGGGATGTCAGTAAATCCACTTCGAACCAGTTTGAGTACAAGTCGACCTAGGACAAGGTAGTGGTTACCACGCCACTCGAAGATGTCGGCAGCCAACGAGGACCAGGACAAGGCAGGGGCAGGCTGTTGCAGCAGGGGGTTTGTCGTTGCTGGTGTGGAGCAAGACTGTTGCACGTGGAGCAGGCAGAAACTCGGTCTCGGATATATTTGGCCATTCCAGGCCAGTAGAATTGCACTGAGCGTGGGCGAGTGTTGCATCGACCCCAGGGTGTCCACTATGGGCTGCGCAAAAGTAAAAGTCAAACAGGGAGGACGGGACTACAACTTTATGTCCCTTGACGATAACGTCATTCTGGAGCAACAGTTCGTCGTGCAGACCAGGAAGAAAGGCTGTGTTTTCAGACGGCGCGGCAGAGCGCTTTGTTGGCCACACCTGCTTTAATCACAGAGGCAAGCCGCTGCAAAACCGGATCGGCAGCGGTGTGCTCGGCCAGAAGCTGTAACTGCTTGGTGGGAATTAAGTCAACGCCCAGTACGAGCAAGTCTTCTGTTTCGTAGGGGTGGCGGGCACAGGAAGTCCGCGGGGCGCAGGATAGGGTGTCCGCAATGTGCATCTCGGTGCCCTTCTTGTAGACGATATTGAAGTCGAAACTCTGGAGCTGCAGCATCATACGCTGCAGCCTGGCGGGGGCAGCGTGAATCGGCTTGTTCAGAATTGTCACCAGTGGCTGGTGGTCGGGTTTCGACCATGAATTTGCTGCCAAACAGGAAGTCTCTGATCTTAGAGCAGGCGAACACTACCGCGAGCAGCTCCTTCTCGATCTGAGCGTACCGCTGCTCGGTGTCCGTCATGGTGCGGGAGGCATAGGAGACAGGATGTAACGATCCATCGACAGACAGTAGGCAAGCCGCACCCAGACTGAACTTGGAAGCATCGCAGGTGACGGTGATGGGGCGGACTCACGTCGGAAGAACCTCAACGTCGGTGTGTGTAATCAATCTGGACCTGAGACAGTGTCAAAGGCTGCTGGTGCTGTGGGAGCCAGACCCAAGCGATATATCCTTTTGTCAACTGCCGCAGGGTTGCACTCAGCTCACTAAGATTTGGTTTAAACTTCCCAAGCTAATTCACCATGCCCAGGAAGCGTTGTAGGCCAGGCACGTCGGTGGGGGTACCATCTCGGAGATGGCAGCAGCCTTCAAGGGGTCCGGGTTTTAGTCTGTTAGAGTTGAAAACATGTCCAACATACGTGACTCTGAGACTAGAAACCGGCACTTCTTGGGGTTCAGTTTCCAGGTTGGCCCATCGGCATGATCCAGGACGCGGCGGAGGTTCAGGTCGTGCTCGGCAATTCCAACCCATAGACCAGGATATCATCCACGATGATGGCACATGGCAGGTCTGAGAATACCTGCTCCATCGTTCACTGGAACACTTCGCTAGCGGAATTGATGCCGAATGGCATTCGCAGAAACTTGAATCTGCCGAACGGTGTGGAGAAGGTCGTCAGGGCCAGAGGATTGCTTTGTCCAATGGGATCTGCCAAAACGAGTTCTTAGTGTCTAGGACCGCAAAGGCGGTGGCCTTTGCCCGACCCGAGCCGCCACTCCTCAACAGACCGCAGACAGAGGGTAGTGGGGTCGCCCTGGATTGCAAGGTTTAAGTCCTTCGGATTGATGCACACGTGTACATTTCATTCTTGTCTTTTTTTATGCGTGGCAACCATGGTGGAGACCCACTCGGTGGGCTTTGCTAACCTCTTCCCAGCACCCCCATTTCGACCATGTTGTTAAGCATCGCCTCGACCTTGTCTTTCATGGCGTGAGACACCCTGTGAGGTGCGCAGACCACGGGCATCATTTTTGGGTCAATGGAGATATGGTAAGTCAGTGGTAACTTTCCCAGGTCATCGTTGAACAGGTCCGGGTATTTTTTTCTCCCACTGGGTCAAAGGACAATTGCACTTTGTGGGCCGTGCGGTCGAAGGACACCAGGCTGAGGTCCTGGCACGCACGGTTGCCCAGCAGAGCCACACAGTCAGAATTCAAAACGTAAAAACACATGTTTCACGTGGCCTTTTGCAGCACACAAGTTAAGTGGCCCTCCCCACCGGCCTGAGAATCTCTCCTCCAAAGGCATGCAGAGTAGAACGGTCAGCAATCAAGGGCTCATTATTCCTTATCTTGTTGAAGAGATTTATTGACAAAACATTAACTCTAGCTCCAGTATCCAACTTAGCAAGGAAGGTCAAGCCATTGACAGTTACAGATACAGTGGGATCGGAACGCTGGCCAGGTGCGTGGAGGAGTGTAAACACGCTCGACTTCCTCTGGAGAACTAATTGGAATCCGCATCGTAGGATTCTGCTATGGAGGGCTGTGAGCGTAACTGCCATCAGATAGTATCAGCCTGTTTAGTTTAGGTCTGGAAAGCTTTACAGCTTTCCCACGGGCTCGACAGACTGCAAAGAAATGGTTTAGTTTTACAAAAATTGCAGGCCTTACCATAGGCGGAGGCACGGTGACAGTCTGTGGTGCATGTAGTTACCATTTGGGCACTTCTTGGGTGGCATTTCGCCAGGACCTGGGTTGGCACGCGGCAGAAAAGCGTGTTTCCCATCCGAGGCTGTGGTGCTATTAAACCCAGCCAGGTTGATAGAGTTGAGTTGCCCGAGTCACAGTGGTCATCTGGCAAGTTCAACGACCTCAGACATTCTGCAGGCATGCATAGTTTTGACTAACGTTAGATCAGAATCCTTAGAAGCTCAGAACGGGCAACTTACGAACCCTGGTCAAGCATGCCAGTTACTAATATGTCTCTAGTGAGCTGGTCTGTCATGTCACTGAAACGGCACCGCTGGGCAAGATAACGCAAATCAAGCAATAAAACATTCAACAGTTCATCCGGCAACTGTCTCCTTGTAAAAAACCATGCTCTCTCTAGAATGCGGTTCGAGGGCAGGTTCACTAAAATCTCCCTGAAACTTACGTAGCAGGCAAGTGGGGTCAACGCTTGATTCTGCAGGAGTAGTCACCACGTTTATTCTCGTCCAGGACCGCTGGAGATCGTAGGTGAAAGTTCTAGCTCTCCTCATGGCATCAGGTCCGGCAAGGTTGAGGAGGAGGGAGGCTTTGACGCGAGTCAGGTTTGGCGCGGTGCCACAACGTTGACAAAGTGGGTGAAATCAAATTCAAACGTGGCCCAGCGCTCAGAGAAAATCAGAATCAAAGACGAGCTGCGCGGGCTTTCTCCAAGAAGCGCCATGGCCGGAGAGATTAAACACATGGAGGCACACAAATCAAAAGAAAGAAAGAAAACCCTATAGACAGGAGACACAGGTATCATCTCACTTTGACACCATATAATAAGCAATTCACAAACTCTTAAAGTGTTTAGCATCCTTTAATGATAGCACAGGGTATAACACACGTCAGCAAGCACTGGGTACATTCTTCTACTGAACTACCCCCAGGGAGGGGAAAGCGTTATGATTGATGTTAAGTAAGGCGGGGTTATTGGTACTGAGGTAGATATATTATTGGTTGCATGCATAAACCAGCTACATAACCTAAACTAAACTAAACTAAAACTGGAGGGCACAGGCTTAAGGTGAGGAGGGGGAGATTTAAGAGGGAACTCAGGGGCAAATTTTTCACTTAGAGGGTAGTCTGTATCTGGATCGAGCTGCCAGGGTAAGCTATGGAAGTGGATACAATTACGACTTTAATAGACATTTGGACAATAGGTGCAGGAGGAGGCCATTCGGCCCTTCGAGGACAGCACAGCCATTCAATGGGGTCACGGCTGATCACCCCAATCAATACGGTGTTCTTGCCTGACAGGATCTCCAGAACATCTGTGATGCACACTGTTGTCATATGATATGTTGGAGACATGACAGTACATCTCCCACTTCTTGATGTGAGAGACGCACAGTCTTTGTGTACTGTCCTTCCAGGCTGCTGTATGACATCCACTGTCCGGTCAGCCAGTCCGAGTCCCAGGTATGGTCTGCTCAGAATCTGCAAACCAATAAATTGATTCGGTGGTTGCCCCCCGTTACTGGGTGTACTAGCAGTTTCATACTTTTGGGGACAGCCATGAGAGGGTGTGTCATTATTCCCAGGAATAGTGGGAACCAGGACTGCGTAGGCCAGTCAGGCACTACCAAAATGCCTGTGGCATTGTCTCGCTTTATTTTTGCCAAGCATCGGCTGATGAGGCAAAATGGAGGGAAAGCGTACAAGAACATTCCTCCCCAATGCAGTGTGAACGCATCGACTGCCACTGCCCCTGGGTCTGGCTCCCATGACACATATTTGGGTAACTGGTGATTCAATCTGGATGCAAACAAGTCAATATCCGGCGTGCCATATCGTGCGACAGTGTCGGCAAACACATCATGATCCAACATCCATTCTGTGTTATCATTGAATTTCCGTGATCTAGTGTCCGCCACCATATTGTATCTACCTGGTAGGCAGATTGCCGTGACCCAAATGTTCCTTGCAATACCCCAATGACAAAGAAGGGTTGCCAAATTGTCACAAGATACAGACTTTATTCCACCCATGTGATTGACATACGCCACCGCCATAGTGTTGTCAATCTGTAATTGAACATGCACACGATGTATACTGCTGCAATAAGCTTTTAATCCATAGAGTGCTCCCAACAACTCTAAGTAGTTAATGCCATATTGTTGTAGAATTAAGGACTCCTGCACATTCCATCTACCCCCGCAGCTGGAGATGGTATCTTTTGCTCTCCAGCCCAGACAACTTGCTAGGTGAACACCAGATCACCGATGAAGTATCAATTAGAATTTTCTAGAGCAGTGATGTATATTCGTTGCCTACCAGTGTAATTCAGCATTGGCCCCTGGCAGCAATTGCATAGGTCTTCCGAATAGGCCTGCGTGAGATTTGAGAGCCAGTTCCTTTGCACGTTGTAAATTTTCACTGTCCGAAGTGTACAGCTGGAAAAGCTGCCACAAGTTTGCCAATTACACTTGCTGCTTGTCTGATTGTTGGCTGCTGTATGACAATTAGCTTAATGCAGGCTTCCATTAACTCTCATTGCTTGCCACTTGGCAGTGTCACCGACATTTGAATTGAGTTAATTGTGAACCCCAGGTAATCAATTACCCTGATTGGAGTCATTTTTGACTTAACTGGATGGATTAGAAATCCCAACCTCTCAGCATGAGTTTGGGTAGCTGAAACAGATGATTCAGCTGATTCCTTGGTGTCCCCAATTATTAGGATGTCATCCAAATAAGTCATCACCATGTGATTCTGAGCTCGTAGTAGCCACAGCACTGGTTTTAGTAATTTTGTAAATAGTCTGGGAGCTGAAGTCAGCCCATTGGGCAATGCTTTGTATTGCCACAGTTGCCCCATCTAGTTAAATTTCCAAATATCTCCTGTGTTCCCTATGAATGGATACTGAGTAGTATGCATCTTTTAGATCTGTGCATGCCATATAACATCATTTGGAAACCAGTTGGATGGCTGTGCCAAAATTGTCCATTTTAAAATGTTTATACTGCACGTGGGTATTGAGTTCCATCAAGTCTAGGATGATACGACATCCTCCATCCCTTTTACGCTTGGGGAATATGTTAGATACAAATTGGTGTGATTCCTGGTGTGACCTCTGAAATCACCCCTTTTGCATGTAAAGCCTGAATTTCAGCTTCGACCTCGAATCTTTCCTGTTGTGAGAACACATATGTGCGGATTGGTAAATGTTGTGTGGGTGGTGATGAATCAAGAAGAACTCAATTTTGAAACCTTGTATACTGTGCAGTATGAACGGGTCAGCTGTGATCCAGTTCCATTCATTCAATAAATGTCGCAATCTCCCCCCAACTTGTGAGTTAGTGAGTTTCTACTAGGAACTAGGTTCTCCTACCTTGGACGTTACTGCCGGTGTGGTCCTGGCTTCTGTTCTCGTGCCTTGGGAAAGGAGGCTGATGGCGGGTGCCCCCCGCGCATCCGAGCCGTGGGTTGGCTGGGGCCTACCCCTAAAAAAGACCTCGGTGCTTCCCAGATCGAGGCTTCCTCCTGTCCCGGAGCCACTAGGCTGGTTTCGCCTGGTGATGAAGGGGGCATTGGGTGTGCCCGGTTGTGATGAGCCCCTGGGTGTAGTTGGGGCTCGGCTCATGAGGCGTGTGGTCTTGGCCTCATCATCCATCTCACGGACCTGCTTCGGCAGGTCTGCCCCAAATAGATAATTAGCCGGCTGGACAATTAGGAGCTGGATAGAGCTCTAGGGGCAAATTGAGTCAAGGGGAGAAGGCAGGCACAGGTTATTGATAGCGGACGATCAGCCATGATCACAATGAATGGCGGTGCTAGCTCAAAGGGCCAAATGGCCTCCTCATGCACCTATTTTCTATGTTTCTATGGACGATGCTGGCCTTGCACAATTTGGGAATGAGTGACGGCCGTATTACGTTTTTATCTCAAATGGGCGTTACAGAGCAACCCCACAGCGTCCTGCTGTGTCTCCCTCAGCAGCCCCCCATCTACGGACCGCGCAAAGGCCGTTATGCCTGAGGACAATAATTTGACCTCCTGGGCTGTTACCCCTGCTCAAATATGGCCCCAGATGGAGTGGCTGACGGCCGGCACATTAAGGGAGGCACAGTTGGCAGGTGTATGATATCTGCTGGACGTCTCCTCCATAGCCAGGTCTTTGAGCTGATGAGACGCCTGGTAATTTATCGTAGTGGCCAGCTCTTCATCCAGGGGTGCTCCTGTTGCAATTGGAATGGCAAATTTAGAAGCCAGTAAAGGCACTTTGGCCCCGTGCCCCCGAGATTGTTCACCTGATGTGCCTCCTTGCTCTGACTCAGGATAATACTGACTCTGTGTACTCCCCTCTCCAGAGAGGGAGACACTTCGCAGCCCTGTGTACGGTGCTGCTAGCGCGGGCCCCCGTGGAGACCCGGGCTGATACTGCTCCCTTCTCCAGAGCAGATCAGTCTGGAGCCACCTCTCCAATAGGTTCTCCATCTGGGAAAGTCGCCCATAGACGCTTCCCAGTGAAGGAGGGGATCCCTCCGGCCCGGACTCGTCTGAGTCTACGGGCCTGGCAGACTTGTGAGTGGCCTTGCGCCCCCGCGGGACTGTCATGTTACTCTCCTCAGGCACCAGGTCACGTGACTCCGAAGTAAAATTCCACAGATTCACCACTCTCTGTATGAAAAGTGTTTTTCTCATCTCGGTCCTAAAAGATTTCCCCCTTATCCTTAAACTATGACCCCTTGATCTGGACTTCCCCAGCATCAGGGAACAATCTTCCTGCAACTAGCCTATTCAACCCCTTAAGAATTTTGTATGTTTCTATAAGATCCCCACTCAATCTTCTAAATTCTAGCGAGTACAGGCCGAGTCTATCCAGTCTTTCCTCATATGAAAGTCCTGACATCCCAGGAATCAGTCTGGTGAACCTTCTCTGTACTCCCTCTATGGCAAGAATGTATTTTCTCAGATTAGGAGACCAAAAACTGTAGGCAATACTCCAGGTGTGGTCTCACCAAGACCCTGTACAACTGCAGTAGAACCTCCCTGCTCTTGTACTCAAATCCAGTTGCTATGAATGCCAACACACCATTCACTTTCATCACTGCCTGATGCACCTGCATGACTACTTTCAATGACTGGGTGTACCATGACACCCAGGTCTCGTTGCATCTCCCCTTTTCCTATTCGGCCACCGTTCAGATAATAGTCTTCCCTCCTGTTTTTGTCGAGGTCCCCCCTCATCCTTCAAACTCCTGCCAGTACAGGCCCAGTGCCGACAAACGCTCATCATAGGATAACCCACTCGTTCCTGGGCGGGAGGACTTGAGTGACGGGAATACCAACGTTACCTAATTCTTTGTTTCCTTCCCTGTCTGGTGCTCTAGGTTGGGGATTAATTCGAAGAGACGCCGATCTCCTGGTGGCTGGAGGCTGAGGAGGTGAGTGGATGTGGCACGCTGGTCCGTGTTGCGTGAACTCTGTCGCACGTGTGTGAAGGAGACATAGTCAACATATTATCTGAATGGTGGTCGATTAGGAAAAGGGGAGATGGTTCTCATGGTACACCAGTCATTGAAAGTAGGCATGCAGGTGCAGCAGGCTGGGAAGAAAGCGAATGGTATGTTAGCATTGATAGCAAAAGGATTTGAGTACATGGGCAGGGTGGCTCTACTGCAGTTTGTACAGGGTCTTGGTGAGGCCACACC
Source organism: Okamejei kenojei (assembly GCA_035221665.1). Lineage (NCBI taxonomy): Eukaryota > Metazoa > Chordata > Chondrichthyes > Rajiformes > Rajidae > Okamejei > Okamejei kenojei. Next base: position 48,284 of record JAVHYY010000446.1, on the reverse strand, counting down.
TGGAGTATTGCGTACAGTTTGGGTCTCCAAATCTGAGGAAAGACATTCTTGCCATAGAGGGAGTACAGAGAAGGTTCACCAGACTGATTCCTGGGATGGCAGGACTTTAATATGAAGAGAGACTGGATAGACTCGGCTTGTACTCTCTTGAATTTAGGAGATTGATGAGGGATCTTACAGAGACTTACAATATTCTTAAGGGATTGGACAGGCTAGATGCAGGAAGATTGTTCCCGATGTTGGGGAGCTCCAGAACAAGGGGTCACAGTTTAAGGATAAGGGGGAAGTCTTTTAGGACGAGATGAGAAGGTCATTTTTCACACAGAGAGTGGTGAATCTGTGGAATTATCTGCCACAGAAGGTAGTTGAGGCCAGTCCATTGCCTATATTTAAGAAGGTTTTAGATGTGGCCCTTGTGGCTAAAGGGATTAGGGGGTATGGAGAGAAGGCAGGTACGGGATACTGAGTTGGATGATCAGCCATGATTTTACTTCGGAGTCACGTGAGTGACTACGTGAAGAGCCCGCCTGGCGCTGGCAAACGGCATTACGTCGACGCTGACGGCAGAAGGAGGAGCTGCAGTAAGGCGCAGCTCCTCGCAGCGGTCGGAACGGACCCGCAGGTAAGTGAGGCAAAGTCGAGACGTTCTTTAGCGTACGCTGGGTGGGTCCAGCAGTAAAAGTAAATGTAAAATAATAGTCAGAGTCACGTTAACGTGCTGTTTTAGCACAGATTAATGAAAGAAAATGGGAGAAATCGGCAAAGAAAATTCGCGGGGTAAAAAAGATCTTCCCGGGGTGAAATAAAAATACGGACAAAAAGCTAGTGCGGATCCGGTTCCGATACCGGTGGCCGCTGATCTACCGTTAGCGAGTTCTAGATTCTCCAGAAGTTATAACCACGGAGAGAAATGCTCTAAAAATGTAAAAGAAATCTGAGAGGCCCGTGGTTCTGATGACTCTGATACTGAAAGTCCTCCAGATAATAAAACTATGTGGCTAAAAATGGAGCATATGGAGAAAGTTCTCCAAAAAATCATGAGACTAGGGTCACAGTACCCAGAAGGTTCCCAAAAAAGCCCTGAGGGGTTTGATTATTCTGAATATGGCTGTGGGCCAAATTGGGAGTTGGAACTCCGGACCCAGGATTTGGGCCGGAGGAAGTCTCATGGGATCAAATCCCAATTGATTTAGGGCTGCAGAAGGCAGACCCTGCTGGTGGTGATTTGCATTTGAATGCACACCACAAAATAAAAGAAAAGGCCAAATGTGCCTGGGATAGCAAAGGAATTTGCTATATATGAAGGAAGTGGTGAGGCTATGGAAGAAAACCTAGCTGCCAACATTAATATATGGTATCTCACCAACTTCATGATTCTGTGATGATTGAAACATCAGAATTATATAAACGCACAGGAAATTTTGCCTCATTGGAAGTGCCTACGGTTAATCCGTTGATATGGGCATCCATGACCCCAAGTATGAGAGCTCAAGAAGTGAGGTTTCAAAAAATCCTCAAATTAATCTGCTGCCATTACGGCTTATGGGGGAAATGGATTAGATTCAAAAAGATATTTTGGGCCTATTGTGCAATTCTTTCTATGAAATTAATTGTATGAGGAAAATGGCTATTCGGCCCATATTTCACCCAAGGTTTGCAAGCCTGTGTCGAGCAAGTGGTGTTCAAGCACCTGGTTATCTGTTTGGAGAAAATCTGCCTAAATAATTAAAAATTGGATGAAGAAGCTAAATATTTTAGCTGCATGAAACCTTTCGTCGTTGGACAAAAAAGGTATTTTTCGTCCAGAAGCGGATTTGATTTTGGAAATAGAGGCAGAAATATGTCAAGGAAAATATTATCGTCCTGCACAGTCCAATGCTTACCCGTATTCGGGGAGAAGGAGACCACCACGCTCATATGGAGAGGTATTAAAGACTTGTTCTATCCTTAAAGAAACTGCGGATAAATCTCCAGGTGGAACGAGATTACAAAAGTTTATAAAGACTGGCTTACCATTACTTCTGATCGATTTATTTTACAAGCAGTTTTAGGAGCCACTATTACATTTAAAGAAGGGGTTAATCCTCCAGTACAGAATAAACCTGCCTATGCTTTCGTGTTTACTGCAATTGAAAAAGCAGAGATTAATGTGGAAATTGACAAATTATCTGAAAAAGGGGTTATTGAAAAAACTTATGAACACGAGCATCAATTGTGTATAATATATTTCAAAAGACATAAAAAGATGGTGGTTGCAGAATTATTCTGGACCATACAGATCTAAATAAGTTGTAGAATACAAACATTTTAAAATGGAAACATTTAATACTGCAAGATATTTAATATTAGCAGGTTGTTATATGGCTACGATTGATTTGAAAGACGCCTATTTTTTCTGTACCAATACATCAGTTCTTCCGGAGGTACTTAAAATTTAATTGGCTGGGACAATTATGGCAGTTTAACACTGCACGCAGTGCCTTATCATCTTATTTAGGACTAATGTCTGACCAGAAATCAATTGGATCACATCCATTAATATCTAGATTCATGAAAGGAATCTTTAACATTAATCCACCCAAACCTAGATACACAGAGATTTGGGATCTGAGCATTGTACTTACCTTACTTAGACAATGGACTCTAATAGTAAGATTAAATGAGAACTTACCAGTTCGAAGTTTGATCTGTATTTTATGAGGAGTTACGATGAGGGATTACATGAAGACCCCGTCCAGCACGCATGCGCGACATTTCTTCAAAGCAGCGGTGTGGATTCACAGAAAACACAACAATTGAAATCAATATAGTAAAGAAAAAATAAGAACTTAATTACCAGTTGATCTGTATAATAGAGGGTGGGAGCGGAGGGCACGTAATCCCTCATCGTAACTCCTCATAAAATACAGATCAACTTCGAACTGGTAAGTTCTCATTTAAATCTTACTATTTTACTTCGGAGTCACGTGAGTGACTACGTGAAGACTTCAAAGCTCTGTGAATCCGAACCGTGAACCAGCTCATGCTTCACTCGCTGCCTGAAGACCTTAGAGGGAGGAAGCATGTTATACAATCAACAATAACCTGTTTGTGAACAAAAAAGGTTTATTAATAACAACAAAAAACGGAGAGCTCCCCCGGGCTTAAATTAAATATTATCTGCAGACTCTAAAATTCTGTCTGCAAATGTAGCAGGCTCCGCCAGCGGCTTATTATAAAACCTTTGGAAAGTTCTTTCCGAGGACCATCCTGCTCTGGCCAGAATATGGTCCATAGGCACATCCATTCGCCTAGCCGCCGACGTAGATGCAGCCCTGGTGGAATGAGATTTGTACACATTAGTATCGACTCCCGCGGACTTAAGCACCTGCTTGAGCCACCTTGAAATGGTTTGGCTCGTCACCTGACATGAGGGCTTCTTGTGGCTTATCCATAAGGCTTTTTCTCTCCCTCTTAAGTTATATGTTGTGTCTATGTAGTTGGCGAGATGGGTCTTGGCACACAACCGTGGGTCAGGTGAATATGTCCGGAACTCCATAACTGGAGGCGTGGTACCTGGTCTAGTTTGTTTGACCAGCCCCTGAATGTGAAATGTGATACAGTCCAATGACTCTGTCATGCTGTCCAGCCTCAGAAGGTGGAGGGACTGTACCCTTTGAGCTGACTCTAGTGCCATGAGCATGACTGATTTCAGTGTAAGTTTTTCCAGAGTAAGTGACCTGGGTGGTGGCCATCCCCTAAGGTACGTCAGTACTATGCTGACATCCCAGATCTGAGTGTACCTAGGCCTAGGGGAATTGGTGTTTAAAAAATGCCCCTCATGATTTTGGACCACTAGTGGATGGGACCCCAAAATCAGTTGGCCTGCTGCTGGAACCAAATAAGCTGACAACGCACACCTGGCTGTATTAATGGCGCTGTAGCTGAGTCCTTCCCGATGTAATCCAAGCAGAAACTCCACAACACTGGTGGCTGTAGCTGTTAGTGTAGGTAGTTCCTGTTTTGGAGCAATACCGTTCCCATTTTCTTATATTGGTCAGGTAGTGTCTCCTGGTGGATTCCCGGTGAGATGCGGTCATCATGTTGATGGCGTCCTCAGACAGTCCCAGGCCCAGTAGAGGTCTTTTTAGAATCTGCAAGCCAGGAGATTTACTCTGTCATGGCACGGGTGACTAATGCCTGACACTGGGTGGATTAATAACTGTCGACTGCTGGGGAATTCAAACGGTGTTTCAACAGCCATGTCGAAAGCCACTGGGAACCATGGCTGTGTAGGCCAGTCAGGTATTATCAAGATTCCTGAAGCGGAATCCAATTGAATCTTGCGTAATACCCGACTGATGAGGCAGAAGGGAGGAAAAGCATAAAAGAACATTTTCCCCCAATGCAGCGAGAATGCATCAACTGCTGCTGCCTCAGGGTCTGGTTCCCAAACGACATACGTTGGTACCTGGTGATTCAGCCTGGATGCAAATAGATCGATATCTGGTGTGCCATATTGCTTTGTAATTTCAGCAAAATATTTTGGGATTTAACATCCATTCGATGTTATCATTGAATCTGCGTGACCTGGTGTCTGCCACTGTATTTTGCTTACCTGGTAGGTAAGTTGCTGATAACCAAATATGTCTTTCAACACACCATTGCCAGATTAGGTTGGCCAAATTGTCACACGATATCGACTTTACACCCACCCATGTGGTTGATATAAGCCACCACCGTGGTATTATCTAATTGCAACCGGACATGTGCATGATGTGTATTAGATGAATATGCTTTTAAACCCATAAAACGCACCCAACATTTCTAAGTAGTTGATACCCCGTGTCTGTAGGCAAGATGATTCAAATTTAGTCCATCTGCCCCCTGTGCTGGATTGCAATGTTAGTTTGCTCCCCAGCCCAAAGCACTGGCATCCGTTTGAATGGTTAATACTGGGTTGGTGATTATTATGGGACTGGAGCTGAGCCTTACGTTCCTTGCCCCACCATTGTAACTCTGGAATGGATTTCAGCAGTTAAACTCATAGCTCGGTCAAAGTAACCTGAGTTTTGCTTTAGTGCATGCACATTTTGCTCTTTGCAAATTTTGATAGTGCAAAGGCCCAAATTGTACAGCTGGAAAAAGCTGCTACCATTTTGCCAATAACTCTAGCTACCTCCCGTATGGTTGGCTGATGCTTATTCATCAGTTCGTTGCATGATAGTGCCAATTCTGATGCTTTCCCCTTCGGCAGAGTTACAATCATGCGAACAGTATCAATCGTAAATCCAAGATAGTCCATGGCAGTGGACGGTGTAAAATTGGATTTATCTGGATGTATGACAAAACCCAAAGTTTCAAACAAACGTTTGGTGGCTGCTACTGCCAAAATGGCTGTCTCCAAGGTTTTCCCTACTATTAAAATGTCGTCTAAAATACGCCCATGACTATATACTTTTGTTTCCTCAACAATGCCAAGGCAGGTTTTAAGATTTTAGTGAACAGCCTTGGAGCGGAGGTTAGCCCATTTGGTAAGCTTTAAATTGCCATAGCTGTTTCATCCAGATAAAGTTTTAAGTATTTACGATGCTCCTTGTGTATGGGTACTGAGTAGTAGGCATCTTTTAATCAATGCTTGCTAGAAAGTACCCTCTAGAAACCAATAGTCTGGCTGTTTCAAAAGTATCCATCTTGAAATGTATATACCTGACAGACTTGTTTTAAAGTAGTTAAGTCAATGATGATGCGACGTGCACCATCTTTTTTGATTTTAGTGAAAATATTAGACACAAATTCCAAAGGTTCATGTTTTGTTCTTTCAATGACACCTTTTGCTTGTAACCTCATCAGGTTCAAGCTTGACCCTCTTGTTTCTCTTTGACTGAGAGGGTGAATACCCTTTTGGGTATATGCTGAACTGGCGGAATGTTTTCATGAACAAAGTCAATTTTGTAGCCATGAACGCTGCTGAGTATATACTTGTCATTAGTGATGGATTCCCATGCACCAAAAACAAGTGCAATCTACACCCTGTTTAGTATAGAGCCCCTACTGCTCATATGCTGAGAGGAACCAGACCCACCTACCTCCATGGTTATTGGTGCTTCTTCTGCCTCTTCGCTGGGCGATGAGGCGTCTGCTGGGCTGTAGAGGGTTGATGTTGATGTTGATGTTGTTGGGGGTGGCGCATTTTCCATGGGGGTCCGCTCTGGGCCCTGGCCTAAAAAAGGCTTACGGGGAATGGTTTGCGGACCCCGAGCTTTCACCAGTCCCATTAGTGTGGTCGACGACTGGTGGACGCCATGGGGTACTGCGCCTGGGTTTGTTAGGTCTGCTCGGTCCCAACCTGCCCTCACGAGACCAAAGGTCTTGGATTCTTCCTCTAGGTCTTTCACCTTTTTTGGAAGGTCTTTCCCAAAGAGCAGAATAGGAGGTTCTGACCCCGGTGTTTTGCAAAGTCCCGCAAATTTAGGGTTGAGGGCAGGCTTGATAATTTCCCTCCGTAAATTGTTTATTTCATATTGAGTGGTGCACAGCAGAGCTAATGTGTCTTGCTGATTTGTGGAGATGTCCGCACCATCAATGGACCGAGCATAAGATGTTATTCCTGCAGTCAGGAGTTTAAGGATTTTCTGGAGCTTCAACTCCAGGTTCCCGAAGTTCTGCCCCAAATGTCCCCACATTTGGCTGTTTACAGCGGGTACATTCAATGATGTACAATTTACTGGGGCTGTATATAGTTCAAGAGCCTCATTGACCACCTGTTCTTGTAGGGGTTTTGAGGACAGGTGGTTAATGCTGGCTGCAAGTTTCGGCTCTAATGGCCGACCCGCTTGTGGATGGCCACGTAGCGGTTGACCACACCCAGCAGCTCTTCCTGTTATCCTGTACACCCCTGCGTACTCCCGATATCTTCAGCCAGTGACCCCTCTTCTTGACCAGCCCAGACCTGGTCGCCAATGCTGCCTTGAAAAGGTGAAGCAATGGCCAGTGCCGTAAAGGGCACTGCGGGAGTGCCTGAGCTCCCTTGGCGAGTCTGCTGCTGCTCTCTCAGCAGATCTCGCTGGAGCAATTGCTCCATAAGCCGTTCCATGCGGCTTAGGCGGCTGCCTGTGCCGCTCTCGAGCTGTAAGGCATCTTCATCCGAATCGTCGGACACTACCGCCCGGTTCTGGCTGCAGGTACCTCCAGACCGCTGCTCAGGCAGCACGAGCGGTGCTGGGCTCGGCTCGGTAGTTATACCCGCCGCCTCTTGCCCCCCCTCCAAAGAGCATTCCTCAACAGAGGACGAACGGGGGCAAGCTGCAGATTTCTTCCCTCTGGTCTTGCTCATTCTTTCTGGAAAACAAGCAGACCACAGAGAAAAAGACACACGGCCACCGTAAAACTTACCTGTCGGCCCGACTTTTCAAATTGTAGCGGGAGCGCCTTGAACTCCCGTTCGTCGCGGGTGCACTGCATGAACGCTAATGTCGCGCATGCGTGCTGGACGGGGTCTTCACGTAGTCACTCACGTGACTCCGAAGTAAAATCACTTTATCCCTCACAGAGCTGTTTCACCCATCTGAACCCAATGGAACATGCCTTTTATACGCTGAAGAGGAAACTGAAGGGGACCAGCCCCCAAAACAAGCCTCAGCTTAAAGATGGCTGCAATGCAGGCCTGGCAGATCATCACCAGAGAAGACACCCAGCAACTGGTGATGTCAGGGCTGCCAACATTGGGTGAGAGTTGGGAGTGAGATATTGCGAGAGACCAAGCCCCAGGGAGGTGGGGTAAGGTGTGGGGGGAGGGTGTCCCCCCTCCCATTGGTATGGAACCTGGGTCTCACTGCACACCTCGTACTACTGGCCCTGACCCCAGTTGCATACCTTCTCTCATTCCTGTCCCTGAGTCCAGCCTTACACCTGGCCCCCCTATTTCTACCCTGATCATTGCTGCTTACCTGCTTAGGCTCCCAGTGCTGAACACTCCCATTGTCCCAGCTTTGACTGCACCCCTGGTATTATTCCAGACCTTGACACTGGATGCACACTTGACTTTGCTCCTAGCCCCTTTGCACTGACAATATATCTCTTTGCCCCGATACTCAACTCCTCATGTTATGGACGCCAACAGGCCAAACCTGTACACAATACTCCAGGTGTGGTCTCGCCAGGGCCCTGTACAACTGCAGAAGGACCTCTTTGCTCCTATACTTTAGTGGCCTTTCCAAATAAAATGAACAAGTGTGGACAACTCGATGTTTGAAATATGTTCTTCAACCAGTTTAGTCTCGTTTAGTTTGGAGATACAGCGCGGAAACAGGCCCTTCGGCCCACTGAGTCCGTGCCGACCAGCGCTCGCCCGCACACCAACACTATCCTACACACACACACACACACACACACACACACACACACACACACACACACACACACACACACTAGGGGACAATTTACAATCTTTACCAGAAGTCAATTAACCTACAAACCCCCACTTCTTTCGAGTGTGGTTGGAATCGGGAGTGCCCAGAGAAATCCCACGCAGGTCACGGGGAGAGAACGTGCAAACTCCGTACAGACAGCACCCGTGGTCGGGATGGAACCCGGGTCTCTGGCGCTGGGAGGTGGCAACTCTACCGCTGGGCCATCGTGATGACCAGAGAGGGAAGGAGAGGTGAATACTTCTCTCTCTCTCCTCGTCCTCTCTCTCATTCTCTCTTCCCTCCCCCTCTCTCCTCTCTCCCCTCTCTCTCGCCCTCCCCATCTCTCCCTCTCTCCCCCCCCTCTCTCTCTCTCTCTCTCTCTCTCTCTCAATCTCTCCAAAACTTCTTCAAAACGTTCTCAAAAGTTTTCAAAATGTGAGGATAAAGTGATTAAACCCTATTAAAGAAAGGAGTTTTTTAAGAGAATTTAAACAGAGAGGGGCTGGAGAGGAGATTCTGACAGCAGTGTCTGAAAATTGCCAGACCCATCCTTGAGGCCTTGAGTAAGAAGAGATAGCTTTGTCTCGCTAGAGAAGGGGGTGATGTAGAGAAATCCCTATCAGTGGAAAGGAGTGATGGATGGGACCCTAGTCACTATAGCTTAGCTTTAGTGCTGATATAGGAAAACTGAGAGGGTTCACTAGGAGGTGAGCGAAACTGGGCCAGGTCCATGAGCAATTGAGCATGCTTAATAGAATAAATGAATATTACAACACACCCTGGTCAAGAAATTGCTCATTACCATGAACATGTTTGAACATGCAATGTATGATGTGGGAGGTGCGAGGGGATGAACGGTGGGTTGTACCTACAGATTGTGCACCTCCGACCCTGATTGGAGAGAGGTCCGAGGAGAAATTGAATGTAAGATTTTTGTGTATAAAGGGGGATGATCTCCCTGGCTTCAGTGTGTCTCGAGTTGGAGAGGCACCCGGTCTGCAGACTCGTAAAATAAAGAAATCTCTTGCTTCCAGGATTTAGTCTTTGAGTATTTATATTGTGAGCATAAAGGGTATCTCACAAATTGGGGGCTCGTCCGGGATCGCCACTCCGGCTGCTTGGTGGAGGCAAAGAAGGAGGGGAAGGTGCACCCTGCTGATTTCAGCAGTCTCTGATCTCCTTGCTTGCCATCAGCAGTTTGAGCGAGTGATATCCGGTGAAAAAGACTCGGGAAGCAAGAGGGGGTGTAAGGTAAATACGTACGGGACGGTCGAGTGATTCTTGTGCACAGGACCCAGGTAAGAAAAACGACTATTAAGTATTGCCTGGGCGATCGGGTTTGTCGGACGGGGAATAGTCCGACAAGGTAATGGGAAACCGGAACGGGAGGAGTAAGGGTCCGGGGAACCGGGATGAGGCTCATACTGATATGGAGCCTAACATTCCGCCCGATAGTCCGTTGGGGCGAATGTTGGATGGGGTGAAGGGAGCACACGGGTAAAGAGTAAGGAAACTATGTGCCTCTCACCAGTATGGGGGTGAGGAACTTTAAAAAGGAGATGAAAAGTTTATTGGAAGACCCCTTGGGACTGGCTGAACAAATAGATCAGTTCCTAGGGCAAAAATGTTTTTATGAAAAAATATTAAGTTGTTTCATACAATCTCATTGAAGTAAGAATGGAACTAATGTAAAAAACGGTTTTGTATGAATGAGGAAGTTTGTATATGTGATAGGTTTGTTTGCTGTGGGCCATGTTGTAAGGGTGTCTGTGTGTGTTCCTTTAAGGAATTGTAAGCAATGGGGGAGGTTATTGTAAGGTAACGGACAATGCTTTGAATCATCGCAACTTAAAAAGGGGAAGTTGGAAAATGTAGGTTGCTTGGCTTCTAGAGATTTCTTTTCAGTAAAGTTAATTTGGAAAATTGTTAGTCGTATGTATTTTGTAGGGGGAATGGTTTGAACAAAATTAGAAATAAGTTAATTGCTGAACAACAAGCAGCTTTTATGGTTTGTTTAGATAAACATTCTGGTCGGAGAAGGGTAATAAATTAGTGGGGCCCAGAGAAAAAAAGGAGTTGGCAGACAATTATGTCAATAAGGGGAAGTTTGTTTACTTCAGAAGAAAGACAGATGGTCAGACAGGCAGGAGAAGGTGTTGTTGCAGCTGATGCGCCAGACTTGAAATAACCAAACAGGGGAAGGAAGAAAAAGTATGAGAGATCTCAGGGAGATAATAATCAAGGGAATTAGAGAAGCCGTTCCCAGGGGACAGAATTTCGAACGGGCTTTTGAAAATCAGCAGAACAAGGACGAACTTCCGACAGTGTTTTTACAAAGGTTAAGGAAAAATGTCCAGCAGTATTCGGGGATAGACCCCGATAGGACTGCAGGTCAGCAGTTGTTGAAGGTTAATTTTGTAACAAAATCATGGCCAGATATTAGAAAGAAATTGGAAAAATTGGAAGATTGGAATGAAAAAACCATTGAAAACAGTTGTTAACAGAGGCTCAAAAGATATATGTAAGACGGGATGAGGAGAAACAGAAGGGAAAGGCAAAAATGATGTTGCAAGCAGAACAGCAAGTAGTACAGAAGGGGGGAATCGAAGGTGATAGAAGGCCCGGTGCTCATGGAGACCGGGGAAGGGGAAGCGGTAGTATTGGAGGACGAGGAAGAGGTGAATGGAGGGACCGAAGTTGGGGTCCCCGGGAAAACAAGGAACAAGGATCAGGAGGGTGGTACATGGGGCCACCCTGGTGTTATTATTGTAAAGAGGAGGGTCATTTCAAGAGGGAATGTCCTAAGCGACGACGGGAGGTGCAGTCGTACGCACTCATGGAGGAAGAATAGGGGAGTCAGGGGTTCCGCTCCCTGGGGTGTATGGGATACACACGGGAACCTCTGGTAAACTTGAGATTAGGACCCCAGGGAGAGGATATGATATTTATGTAGATTCGGGAGCAGAAAGATCGAGTATAAACTAAAGGTACCAGAAGGAATGAGATTGGGTAAAAAAAAAAAAAACAGATGTTAGAATTCTCAGGGGTAGAAAGGGAAAGTGATGACATTACCCGAGGTAGAAGATGTGGTGGTAAAATATGAGGATCGAGAAGTCAGTGGAAGATTTTAAAAGGAAGGTGAATAAATTTGCAAAGGAGGATAAACTATCTGAGAAGTAAGACATTGTGTTTAGAATGAGAATGAAGGGCAGATCAGAAAGGATTAAAGTGGAAAGCAGAGGGATGAATTGATGAGGACTGCTTTAGAAAGAAAGAGCGTGAAAAAGGATAGACCAATGTTGTCAGTAACAAAAACAAACAGACCTGGTTGAAGTCTGGAATAAGTGATGCACTGACACACAGTGAGTCCTATGACAGAGCCTAACTGGGGCCAGAGATTCCATGCCAATAATAAATGTATTTGGGGGAGAGTGTTTTCTCAAATGCCCTATCGGGAGTGAAATAAATCTGGATCTGAGCCCAGACAAGGCTAGTAAGGAGATAGGTAATGATAAGGTGTGTTGGGGATGTGAACAGGTACGATAATCAGGAATAATAATAATTATAATAATAATAATGATAATGATCTTAATAATAATATTAAGATAATGGTAAGAAACATTAAGAAGAGGTATTAAATACACCTAGGCTAGGATGCGGCAGCGTTTTAAATACTAGCGCCGTGTTTTTAATCAGATGTTGTAGGCAGATTTGGAAGGTGTTGATATAGTATTGGATGATTTGTTGGTTTGTTCCACAAGTGAGGGAGCAACGTGAGAAAGAGACATTGTAATTATCTTGGAAAAGATGCACAGGAGGTCATGATGACCTAAAGAAGGTACGCAGGAACAAATTGGAAGCTTGCCTGATGTATCAAGGATGTTTTGGAGCAGTAGGAAACAGAAAGGTTTTGTCAGCAGCAGGAATCTATTTACTGCAGGTAGAATAAAAAGCGAAAGATTTTGGAGATGCTGTACTGGGTATATATCTAAAGAAGTTAAAGGACCCGTCCGATTCCACCGTTTCGCTAAAGGTAGGATCAATCATTGGAAGCTTGCCTGCAATCTTGCCTTAGCTCAATTGCAGAAATTAAGGCAATAGGGGTATTAAGTTTAAGAGCATGTATGGAGGAGTCTGTGTTTGGAGCAGGTAGGGAACTGTTGGGTCTGGCGGACTGAAAGGCTTTGAGACAACTCAAAAGCAAGGCCCGGAGACCTAGTAGCCATGCCAGCAAGTTAGCGTGTTCCCCTATGGAATGTTGTTTGGGTTACCTTATTTGGGAAGATAGAAGGAATACCCACCGTAGAGGGCAGTGATGTATTATCTCAAGGAAACTATTTACTGGCTGTATGCGGGGTCGTTCCCTTACAGAATTAAAAGCGAAAGGATTATTGGCTCAAAGATCCCCATGCCACTCGACTTTCCAAAACATGCTGACTTTACCCTCGTTGTAAAGGCGGCGACTGGGTACTGGTCCAAAAATTGGAAGGAGGAGATTAAACCCAAACAAGAAGTTTTAAAGAGAATTCCAGCCCAGGTGGTGGACCGGCCTTTAGTTACTGATATAAGAAAATACCTAGTATTGGGCCAGGCTGACAACCCGAGACAGCAATACTGAATGGAGAATAAAAGAAAAAGGTGGACCCGTAAAATAAAGAAACGCGAACTTTGAGTATAATGTGAGCATAAAGGGAATCTCCACACATACCTTCTCTCATTCCTGGTTAAAAGGGTATCTCACAAAAACTCTCCCAAACTTTCTCTAGCATCTCTCTCCTCCCTCTCTCTCCCTCCTCTTCAATATCTCCCTCCCTCCCTCCCTCTTTCCCTCTTTCTTAATTTCCTTCATCACCCCCCCCCCCATCCTTTTTTTCTCTCCATCCCACCCTCAATGCCCCCAAAAAACAACAAAAACTACGCGGAACCAATATTCGGCGATTCGCCCTCCACCCGGACGCCTGAGACCCGCCGTCCCGCTTTGCCAGCGCCGGTGCGCCGCCCTAAAGCGCCCCCCCTCCCGCCGGAAGCGCCTTTGTGGACAAGAGGAATGCAGCTGTGAGATCAGGTGAGGATAAAAGTGTTGCCATGCAGCGGGGGAGGGGCCATGCAGCGGGGGGCGGCTGCAATGCCAGCCCAGTGATGCATGCATTCCCTTTAATGCAGCAGGGGGAGCATGCACAGGCGCTGGCAGGCGGTTCCCCACACTGTATAACTCACACTCTAAAAACTCACTTAATGTGGGCCCTGCAGGCCGGTTTCTGTCCATTTCCCCTCTGTCTCCCACTCTCTATCTGCCTCTCTCCCTCTCCCTCTCTCCCCCCCCCCCCCTCTCTACTCTCTCTAACACTCTCTCTCTCCTTCTCCTCCTCTCTCTCTCTCTCTCTCTGCCTCGCTCCACCCCTCTCTCTCTCTCTCTGCCTCTCTCTCTCATAACCATATAACAATTACCGCGCGGAAACAGGCCATCTCGGCCCTTCTAGTCCGTGCCGAACACTTACTCTCACCCAGTCCCATCTACCTGCACTCAGACCATAACCCTCCATTCCTTTCCCGTCCATATACTGATCCAATTTATTTTTAAATGATAAAATCGAACCTGCCTCCACCACTTCCACTGGAAGCTCATTCCACACAGCTACCACTCTCTGAGTAAAGAAGTTTCCCCTCACGTTACCCCTGAACTTTTGTCCCTTAATTCTTAAATCATGTCGTCTTGTTTGAATCTTCCCTACTCTCAATGGAAAAAGCTCATCACGTCAACTCTGTCTATCCCTCTCATCATTTTAAAGACCTCTATCAAGCCCCCCCCTTAACCTTCTTCGCTGGAAAGAATAAAGACCTAACTTGTTCAACCTTTCTCTGTAACTCAGGTGCTGAAACCCAGACCTCATTCTCTCTCCCCCTTACTCCTTCTCTGCCTCTCTCTCTCTCCCTCTCTCTCTGTCCTTCTCTCTCCCCCTCTCTCTATCTCTCCACCACTCTCTATCTCTACACCTCTCTCCCTCCATCTCCAGTGAAGGACATTCGTGCTATTGAGGGAGCCCAGCGTAGGTTCACAAGTATAATTCCCAGGATGGCGGGACTGTCATATGCTGAGAGAATGGGGTGGCTGGGCTTGTACACTCTGGAGTTTTTAGAAGGATGAGAGGGGATCTTATTGAAACATCTAAGATTATTTAAGGGTTTGGACACGCTAGAGGCAGGAAATGTGTTCCTGATGTTGGGGGAGTCCAGAATCAGGGGCCACACACAGTTTAAGAATAAGGGGTCAGCCATTTAGGATTAGATGAGGAGAAACCTTTCCACCCAGAGAGTTGTGAATCTGTGGCATTTGGGACTGAGATCGAGGAGAAACTTTTCCGCACAGAGAATTTACCCACCCAGAGAAAACGGAGAAACATAGAAAACATGGAAAATAGGTGCAGGAGCAGCCATTCGGCCTTTCGAGCCTGCAACGCCATTCAATATGATCATGGGTGATCATCCAACAGTATCCTCTACCTGTCTTCTCTCCATACCCCCTGATCCCTTTAGCCCCAAGGGCCACATCTAACTCCCTCTTAAATATAACAAATTAACTGGCCTCAACTACCTTCTGTGGCAGAGAATTCCAAAGACTCAACACTCTCTGTGTGAAAAATGTTTTCCGCATCTCGGTCCTAAAGGAATTCCCCCTTATACTTAGACTGTGACCCCTTGTTCTGGAACACCCCAACATCGGGAACAATCTTCCTGCATCTAGCCTATCCAACCCCTTAAGAATTTGTAAGTTTCTATAAGATCCCCCCCTCAATCTTCTAAATTCTAGTGAATACAAGCTAAGTCTATCCAATCTTTCCTCATATGAAAGTCCTGACATCCCAGGAATAAGTCTGGTGAACCTTCTCTGTACCCCCTCTATGGCAAGAATGTTCTTTCCTCAGATTTGGAGACCAAAATTGTACGCAATACTCCAGGTGTGGTCTCACCAAAAACCCTATACAACTGCATTAGAACCTCCCTGCTCCTATACTCAAATCCTTTTTTGCTAATGAATGCTCACATACCATTCGCTTTCTTCACTGCCTGCCTGCACCTGCATGCCTACTTTCAATGACTGGTGTTCTATGACACCAAGGTCTCGTTGTTGCATCTCCCCTTTTCCTAATTTTCCACCTTTCAGATAATAGTCAACCCTCCTGTTTTTTTGCCACCAAAGTTGATAACCTCACATTTATCCACATTATACTGCATCTGCCATGCATTTGCCCACTCACCCAGCCTATGCAAGTCTACCTTGCAGCCTCCTAGCATTCTCACAGCTAACCCAGCTTAGTGTCATCCACAAACTTGGAGATGTTGCATTCAATTCCCTCATCGAGGGGGGTGATCATTATATTATATTGTAAATAGCTGGGGTCCCAGCACTGAGCCTTGCGATACCCACTAGTCACTGCCTGCTATTCTGAAAAGGACCCGTTTACTCCTACCCTTTGCTTCCTGTCTGCCAGCCAGTTCTCTATCCACATCAATACTGAACCCCCAATACGTGTGCTTTTAAGTTTGTATAGTAATCTCTTTGTGTGGGACCTTGTCGAAAAGCCTCTGAAAGCCCAGATATAACACATCCACTGCTGTCTCCCTTATCACTCTGCTAGTTACATCCTCAAAAAATTCAATAAGGTTTGTCAGACATTGTATTGTATTGTATTCAATTTTATTGTCATTATCTCATTCTTTTAGAGACAACAAATGGATTGATTTACCTTTTGTTAAATCCATGTTGACTTTGTCCAATGATTTTCCACTTTCCTAATGTGCTTGCTATCCCATCTTTAATAACTGACTCTAGCAGTTTCCCCACTACCGATGTGAGACTAACTGGTCTGTAATTCCCCGTTTTCTCTCTCCCTCCCTTTTTAAAAAGTGGGGTTCCATTAGCTACCCTCCAATCCTCAGGAACTACTCCAGAATCTAAAGAGTTTTGAAAAATTATCACTAAGGCATCTGCTATTTCTGGGGCAACTTCCTTAAGAACCCTGGGATGCAGCCTATTGGGCTGGGGATTTATCGGCCTTTAATCCATTCAATTTACCTAACACCACTTTCCGGCTAACCTGGATTAGTGAAGACAGAACCAAAGTAGTTATTCAATTGGTCTGCCATGTCCTTGTTCCCATGATTCAATTCAACTGTTTCTGACTGCAAGGGACCCTACATTTGTTTTAAACTAATTTTTTTCTCTTCACATATCGATAAAAATCTTTTGCAGTCAGTTTTTATGTTCCCTGCCAGTTTTCTTTCATAATCCATTTTCCCTTTCTATTTAAGCCCCTTGTCCTCTGGACCCTGAATTTCTCCCAGTCCTCTGGTAGGCTGTTTTCTCTGGCTAATTTGTATGCTTCATATTTTTCTTTGATACTATCCCTGATTTCCCTTGTTGTCCACGTATGCACCTACCTTCCCTGATTTATTCTTTTGCCAAACTGGGATGAAACAATTGTTGTAGTTCATCCATGCAGTCTTTAAATGCCTTCCATTGCACATCCACTGTCAACCCTTTAAGAATCACTTGCCAGTCTATCTTGGCCAATTCACTTCATACACCTTCAAAAGTTACCTTTCTTTAAGTTCAAGACCCATGTTTCTGAATTAACAATGTCACTCTCTGTCCTAATGAAGAGCTCAACCATATTATGGTCCACCCTTGCCCAAGGGGCCAACGCACAACAAGGCTGCAATCTTAAGGATAAGGGGGGGGAAATCCTTTTAAGAACCGAGATGAGAAAGACTTTTTTCACACAGAGAGTGGTGAGGCTCTGGAACTCTCTGCCACAAAGGGTAGTTGAGGCCAGTTCATTGGCTATATTTAAGAGGGAGTTAGATGTGGCCCTTGTGGCTAAAGGGATCAGTGGGAATGGGGAGAAGGCAGGTACAGGATACTGAGTTGGATGATCAGCCATGATCATATTGAATGGCGGTGCAGGCTCAATGGGACAAATGGCCTACTCCTGCACCTAATTTCTATGTTTCTATATTTCTAACCCTTCCTCATTACTCCATACCCAGTCTAGAATAGCCTGCTCTCTCGTTGGTTCCTCTACATGTTGGTTTAGAAAACTAACCCCAGTTGCCATCCCCAACTCCACTACTACTGTTAGGTGGCCTGTACACAACACCCACTAGCGTTTTCTGCCCCTTAGAGTTTCGCATCCCTACCCATATCGATTCCACATCCTCCAAGCTAATGTCCTTCCTTTCTATTGCGTTAATCTCCTGTCTAACCAGCAACGCTACCCCACCTCATTTACCTTTCTGTGTATCTCTCATGAATATTGAATATCCCTGGATGTTCAGCTCCCAGCCTTGGTCACCCTGGAGCCATGTCTCCATGATCCCAACTATATCATAATCATTAATAGCTATCTGCACCTTCAACTCATCCACCTTATTACAAATGCTTCTTGCATTGAGACACAAAGCCTTCAGGCTTGTTTTTACAACGCTCTTACTCCTTATACAATTATGTTGAAAGGTGGCCCTTTTCGATTTTTGCCCTGGATTTGTCTGCCTGCCACTTTTCACCTTGCTACCTATTGCTTCTATCCTCATTTTACACCCCTCTGCCTCTCTTTGATATTCCAGCATCTGCAGTTCCTTCTTAAGCATTTAGACAATATTGTTGTCTCATTTATTCCATTCCATTGCGGTTCTTGCGAAGAACGAATCCTTATAAATATCTGTCCTGGCCAATGGCGTTTCTATTTGCAGATCATTTCTCTTTCCTGTCCTATGTGTTGAGTACGTTATGTATCTATCTGCAGTTAGGCCCACAATTGGCAGGAATGGGTCTATGTTCACCCAAATCCTCTGTCCCAGAGAGAGTGGGAGAGAGGCAGAGAGAGAGGGAGGGACAGAGAGAGATAGAGAAACACATACACAGATAAACACAGAGAGAGAGAGCGAGACTGAGAGAGAGACAGAGAGAGAGACAGAGAGAGCGACAAAGAGAGAGAGAGAGAGAAAGAGAGAGAGATGCAGATAGAGAGAGAGAGAGAGAGAGAGAGAGAGAGAGAGAGAGAGAGAGAGAGAGTTAAAGAGGGAGAGAAATAGAGAGTAACAGAAAGAGGCAGAAATAGACAGAGACAGAGAGTGAGAGACAGAGACAGAGAGAAAGACAGAGAGAGGCAGAGAGAAAGAGAGAAACAGAAAGAGAGAGACAGAGAGAGAGAGAGAGAGAGGCAGAAAGAAAGAGAGATTTAGAGACACAGAGATATAGAGAGAGGGACAGAGAGAGAGAGAGAGGGAGGCAGAGAGAGAGAGCGATAGAACAAAGTGCACAATAAAGGCATGAGAGGGGAGCCGGCCAAGGTAGACTGGAAAGGGATCCTAGCAGGAATGACGGTGGAACAGCAATGGCAGGAATTTCTGGGCATAATCCGGAAGACACAGGATCATTTCATTCCAAACAGGAAGAAAGATTCTAAGGGGAGTAGGAGGCAACCGTGGCTGACAAGAGAAGTTTGGGATAGAATAAAACTAAAAGAAAAGATGTATAACACAGCAAAGAGTAGCCGGAAGCCAGAGGATTGGGAAACTTTCATAGGACAACAGAAGGAAACAAAATGGGCAATATGTGCTGAAAAGCTGAAGTACGAGGGGAAGCTGGCCAGGAATATAAAGAAGGACAAAGAGAGAGAGAGAGAGAGAGAAAGAGAGTAAGAGAGGGAGAGAGAGAGAGAGAGGGAGAGAGAGAGAGATAGAGAGAGAGAGAGAGAGAGAGAGAGAGAGAGAGAGAGAGAGAGGGGGACAGAGAGTGAGAGGGATAAATAGAGACAATCAGAGGGGGGACACAAAAGAAGGGAGAGAGGGGGGGCTGAGATAGAGAGTGATGTGTGTGAGAGAGAGAGAGAGAGAGAGACAGAGAGAGAGAGAGAGAGACAGAGAGAACAGAGAGAGAGAGAGAGAGAGAGACAGAGAGAGAGGGAGGGCAAAGAGGGGACAGAGAGAGAGAGACCCGAGAGACAGAGAGAGAGAGACAGAGGGGACAGAGGAAGAAAGAGAGAGAGAGAGACAGAGGGGACAGAGGAAGAAAGAGAGAGACAGAGATGGACAGAGAGGGAGAGCAAGAGAGAGAGGGACAGAGAGGGAGGGATAGAGAGAGAGAGAGAGAGAGAGAGAGAGAGATGGACACAGAGAGAGAGAAAGGGAATGTAGAGAGGCACCGAGAGAGAGAAAGAGGGGGGACACAGAGAGTGCAAGAGAGAGAGGGGGTGACAGAGAGAGAGAGGGAGGGGGACATAGAGAGAAAGGGAGAGAGAGGGACAGAGAGAGACAGAGAAAGAGAGCGAGAGAGGGGCAGAGAGAGAGAGAGGGTCAGAGAGAGGGACAGAGAGATAGAGCAGAGAGAGCGAGAGGGGGGACAGAGAGAATTAGAGAGAGAGAGAGGGGGGGATATAGAGACAGAGAGAGAGGGACAGAGAGAGAGGGGGGACAGAGAGAGACACAGAGAGAGAGAGGGACAGAGAGAGAGGGACAGAGAGAGAGAGACAGAGAGGGAGAGTCACAGACAGAGAGACAGAGAGAGAGTGACAGTGAGAAAGTGCTGGAGTAACTCAGCGGGTCAGGCAGCATCTGTGGAGAAGATAGACACAAAGTGCTGGAGTAACTTAGCGGGTCCGGCAGCATCTATGGAGAGAATGAATGGGTGACATTTTGGGTTGAGACCCCTCTTTGGTTTAGTTTAGTTTAGAGATGCAGCGCGGGAACAGGTCTTTCAGCCGCGGAGTCCGCGCCGACCAGCGATCACCCCGTACACTAGCACTATCCTAGTTGTCAACGCTCAATTGGATCCTGACTCAAAACTAGTAATATTTGGAATATCAGAACAAAGTCTAACACTTACTACAAGCCGACTGGAAAAAATTAATATTAACATTTTAGAAAGGTCCGATAACCCCCACAATTAAAATGTGGATTATGAAAATGTCGGAGACCCTACATTTGGAAAGATTCAGACTTGTTTTAATGGACAAACAAGAACTTTATATCAGAATATGGTCTCTATTTATTGATTATTTGAAGGGGCGAACTGGTTCGGCACGAGAACCTGACTGAAGCTCAAATCAAGGATTAGATGAAAAGATATACTTTATAATTTACAAACCTATCCCCAATGTTGTATTATTAGTAAATTATTCCATTCTTCTTTATCATACTTTTCTTTCTCTCTTTCTTTATTATTTTCTATCTATATAAAAAAAAGACAGAGGGAGAGAGAGACCGAGAGAGAGAGACAGAGAGAGAGAGACA
The DNA here is from genome assembly GCA_035221665.1 of Okamejei kenojei. Classification (NCBI taxonomy): domain Eukaryota; kingdom Metazoa; phylum Chordata; class Chondrichthyes; order Rajiformes; family Rajidae; genus Okamejei; species Okamejei kenojei. The sequence continues at coordinate 27,603 of JAVHYY010000446.1, read as the reverse complement.
GAGAGAGAGACAGAGAGAGAGAGAAAGAGATAGCGAGAGAGACAGAAAGAGAGAGAGAGGTGCGAGAGAGAGAGAGAGAGAGAGAGAGAGAGAGAGAGAGAGAGAGAGAGAGAGAGACGGACAGAGACGGACAGAGATAGAGACATACACACAGAGAGACAGAGAGAGATACGGAGAGAGACAGAGAGAATGTGAAAGGCAGAGAGAGAGAGAGAGACAGAGACAAGTACAGAGAGAGAGAAACAGATAAACAGAAAGAGAGATAGAGAGACAGGGAGAAAGAGACAGAGAGAGCGAGAGAGAAGGAGAGACAGAGAGAGAGAGAGAGACACACACACAGAGATAAAAAGAGAAATAGAAATAGACACAAAGATACAGAGAGAGAGAAAGACATAGAGAGAGAGGGGTGAGAGAGAGAGAGAGAGACAGTGACAGACAGAGAGAGAAAGACATAGAAAGGGAGAGAGAGAGAGAGGGAGACAGAGAAAGAAAGAGACAGACGGGGACTCAGACACACAGAGACAGAGCTGCAGAGAGAGAGAAAGAGAGAATAAGAGAGCAGAGTTAGAGACAGACAGACAGAGAGAGAGACACACAGAGAGAGACACACAGAGAGAAACACAGAGAGATAGAAAGAGACAGAGAGAGGTGGAGAAGCACAGAGAGAAAGGGACAGAGTGAGACCGAGAAAGCGAGAGAGACAGACAAGAGAGAGGGAGACAGTGAGAGAGACAGAAAGAGAGAGACTGACAGAGAGACAGAGAGAGACAGAGACAGGGACAGAAAGAGGGAGAGACAGACAGAGAGAGACAGACAGAGAGAGCAGACAGGCAGAGAGAGAGAGAGAGACAGACAGCGAGAAAGACTAGAGAGGGACAGACAGAGAGAGACAGAGTGAGAGAGACAGAGAGCGAGAGAGAGAGAGAGAGAGACATAGAGACAGAGACAGAAAAAATATAAAGCAGAGTCATTAAATAATTGATAATATTGATAATATTAGCAATGCATGACTGTTATACATGAAATGTTCTTGTTATGTAAATGCTTCTAATAAAAATATACTTAAAAAACAATGTTGGTGGATACCGGAGCACGCGGAGTAAAAACACACGCACGTCAAGGGGAGAACGTACAAACTCCACACAGAGAGCACCCGTAGTCAAGATCGAGCTCGGGTCTCTGGCGGTGAGGCAGCAACTGTACCGCTGCGCCACTGTGCCACACAGAATTATATAACGGTTTCCTCCGCCATAAACGCACCCAATAAGTGCTAGTAATGTTCTGTTTGCCAGCTTGTTGACCCTCTGTGTTCCCCTCCTGCAGGGTTTAGGAGCCGTTGCTGTGGATGGAGAGACGGGGATGTGAGCGGCCATTGAGGGTGGCCACGGTGCTTGTGAGCCCCTTCCCCCCCATCTGCTCGGTGTGCGGGCTGAGCTTCAAGGGGCTGAGCTTGAATAGAGGACTGCATGACGGGACATAACAAGGAGAAGCGTTATGAGTGCGACGTGTGTGGCAAGGCCTGGCAGAGCCCGAGTGAGATGGAGATCCACCGGCGGGTGCACACGGGAGAACACCCCTTCGACTGCTTGGAGTGCGGCAAAAGCTTCACCCACAATAGCAACTTGCTGCGGCACAAACACGTGCACTCCGGTGAGAGGCCCTTCACCTGCTCCGATTGCGGCAAGGACTTCATGAGGGTGGATGAGCTGAAGATCCACTGGCAGGTGCACATGGGCGAGAAGCCCTATGGCTGCTCCACCTGCGGCAAGAACTTTGCCCAGTTGTCGGGGCTGCGGGATCACCGGCGGGTGCACAGCAGTGAGCGGCCCTTCACCTGCTCCGTCTGCGGGAAAGATTTCAAGTCGTCGTCAAGCCTGACGAAGCACAGGCGCCTGCACACCGGGGAGCGCCCCTACACCTGCACCGACTGCGGCAAGAGCTTCACTCAGTCCAGTAACCTGCTGTCCCACCAGCGCACCCACACCGGCGAGCGCCCCTACAACTGCGCCCAGTGCGGCAAGAGCTTCACCCATTCCAGCACCCTTCTGTCCCACCAGCACATCCACATCGGGGAGCGCCCCTACACCTGCATCCAGTGTGGCAAGGGCTTCACCCGCTCCGGGGCCCTTCTGTCCCACCAGCGCACCCACACCGGGGAGCGCCCCTACACCTGCACCCAGTGCGACAAGAGCTTCATCCAGTCCGGGACCCTGCTGGTGCATCAGCGCACCCACACCGGGGAGCGCCCCTACACCTGTGCCCAGTGCGACAAGGGCTTCACCAGTTCTACCAAGCTGCTGTCCCACCAGCGGGTGCACACCGGCGACTGTCCCGTCCCCGGCCAGGTGTGTGGAGAGCGCTTTGCCATGGCCTCCCACGCCCTGTCTCACCAGCCCGTGCACACCAGTGGCCAGCCCTACGACTGCCCGTACTGCGGTGAGGGGTTTGACAGCTCGCGGGGGTTGCGGCAGCACCGGCGGACACACGCCGGCGAGCAGCTGCTCCCACTGTGACAAGGGCATGGGGACTGCGGGAGCACCAGTGGATACACACCGGAGAGAGACCCTTTGTGTGCGCTGAGTGTGGCAAGGGTTTCACCCGCATGTCCAGCCTGTGGCAGCACCGGCGTACCCACAGCAGTGAGTGTCCCTTCCCCTGCCCGTCCTGCGGTAAGGGCTTCACTCGCCTTGACTACCTGCTGGAGCACCGGCGAGTCCACACCGGCCAGCGCCCCTTCACCTGCCCGCTCTGTGGCAAGGCTGCCTGATTCTTCAGCCTGCTGGCACACCGCCACGTGGGTAGATAGGCGCTGTTTAGGTAGACACAAAATGCTGGAAGGAATGGGTAACATTTCGTGTCATTTCTTCAGTCACCCATTCCATCTCTCCAGAGATGCTGCCTGTCTCGCTGAGTTACTCCAGCACTTTGTGTCCTTTTTTGTAAACCGGCATCTGCAGTTCCTTATTTTTAAACAATTCTGGTTAACCATCTCTGCACCTTCCCCAAAGCCTCCACACCAGTCCTGTAATGGAGTGACCAGAACTATATGCAATACTCCAAATGCCACCTGACCAATGTCCCTTAAAGCTGCACATTTACATTCCTCTCTCTCCCCCTCCCTCCGCTCTCCCCCCGTACACAAATTCTGTCCACTCTACACTCTTGTACCCCCCTCCTCTCTCACATACTCCGTCTCTCGCTCCGTCTCTCACACACTCTCGCTCCCTGTCTCTCCCTCACCCCCTCTCTCTGTCCCTCCTCTCTCTCACACACACACGCTCTCTCTCTCTGGCACACATGCTCCCTCTCTCTCTTGTTCTCTCTCTCACACGCACACACCCCTCTCTCACACACACACTCCCGCTCTCTCTCTCTCACACGCACACTCCCACTCTCTCTCTCACGCATACACTGTCCCTCTCTCTCACACACACTCCCTCTTTCTATTGCTCTCTCCCACACACACACACCCCCTCTCTCTCTCACACACACACACTCCCTCTCTCTCTCGCACAAACACACACTCCCTCTCTCGCGCACACACACAGTCCCTCTCTCTCACACACACACACACACTCCCCCTCTCTCTTTCACACAAACACACACAGTCCCTCTCTCTCTCACACACACTCCCTGTCTCTGTTGCTCTCTCTCACACATGCACTCTCACTCACACACGCACTCTCACTCACACACACTCTCTCTCACACACACGCTCTCACGCACACACGCCAAACACCTCTGCTCGGTTCGCAATAACCAACCTTATCTCCCGGTAGCTCACCACTTCAACTCCCCCTCCCATTCCCAATCTGACCTTTCTGTCCTGGGCCTCCTCCACGGCCAGAGTGAGGACCACCGTAAATTGGAGGAGCAGCACCTCATATTTCGCTTGGGCAGTTTGCACCCCATTCTAAAGTGTTTTTTTTAAAAGAAAGTTTTGATGCATTTGTGCCTTACGTAACAAATAAAGTAAGTTTATCCTGACCTCACTGTGAAAGAGTTTAATTTGGTCAAGTTTGGTTTGTAAATTAAAAAAGGAAATTTGTTGAAAAACAGAAAGCAGACAAATTTAAAAGAGAATTTCCCCAGCAGAATAAAGTCTTGGAAAATCATAAAAGCTTGGTTTATACTAATCATTGAAACAATGTATTAACAATGTATTAACATAGAGATGTATTGTCTGAGCACAGCACCATATTAGATATCTGTCTGAACTGCCTGTCCCACCCAAGAAGCACTGAGCAACGTGTGTGCTCTTTGTAGATCTCGCCACTCCCGTCTGACAAATTGATTAAAAGATTGCTTTGGTTTACCTTTAACAATTTTGTTGGTGTATGCTTTCTTTAAAAGACGAACTTTGACAACTGTGCTCTTTGAAATTCTGCAAGATTCATGTTGTGCTATCAATAATGAAAGGAAATGCCAACCATCTCCAGAAATGAGAAGAAATTATTCTTGCCTCCATGCATATCTGTAGTCGTAGGGCAGTCGCACACCTCCCCACTACTTCAAATATAGTTCTTGCAATTGGCAATATTGTTTGGTGACAAAACGCCTTCCAACCCACCGAACCCCTCAGGGAATATAAATGGGGAAAATAAATGGTCGGCACGGACTGGAAGGGCCGAGAGGGCCTGTTTCTGTGCTGTAATTGTTATATGGTTATATGGTTGTTATATGGTTATATGGACTGCCCCTGCCCCGTCTTCGAAAAGCGCCTGGTCCTGATGGTATACCAGGTCATGTTCTAAACACCTGTGCGGACCAACTGGCTGGAGTTTTTACGGACAGTTTCAACCTCTCACTTCTGAGGTCTGAGGTTCCCACCTGCTTCAAAAGGGCATCAATTATACTGGTGCACAAGAAGAGCAAGGTGACGTGCCTCAATGACTATCGACCTGTGGCACTAACGCCTGTGGTGATGAAGTGCTTCGAGAGGTTGATCATGGCGCAAATCAACTCCTACCTCGACAAAAACCTGGACCCACTGCATTTTAAAGTTTGCAATCATAGCGATATATGGTAGCGTTTGTTTGAAAATCAATATACAGCGCAGACGGGAAGTGGGTCAAGATGAAACTTTTAATTATATAGATTGTGTGTTCTTTTTAAGTGTATCGCTGCTGGTAAATTCATTTCACTGCATGTGATGTCCATGTGATGAATAAAATTGACTTTGACTTTGGCTTTGGCGGGGAGATCCCTCACAGGTGGGGAGATCCCTCATCACAGGTGGGAAGCTCATCTGCAACGACCCGGTTCAGGAATAGCTACTTCCCCACAGCCATCAGGCTGAAACTTGGCTCGGACAAAACTCTGAACATTAATACCCCTCCACCTGTTATTTGCACTTTATTAATGTATTAATTAATGTGTGTATTTGTGTATATAATTGTAGTCCTACTATGTTCTGTTGTGCTATGCAAAGAAAGAATTTCATTGTCCTGTCAGGGACACATGACAATAAACTCTTTTGACTTTGACTTTGAGCGCTGCAGAGCCATCAAGAGAAGACCCGGTGGTGGACGCTCGAGGCCGGGCGGGTGGTGAGTGCCAGAGATCGGTCGAGGACACAACGCTGAGAGAACAAAGAGGGAACCGGCGTGGGGGAGGGGTGGAGAGCGCCGAGAACAAAGGGGGACCATTGCGGACTCTAATGAACACTTGTTAACTTTGTCTGTGCCCTTTACGAGGAGACTCATTGCATACCTTGTGTATGGTACTCAAAACAAAGAATCCCACTTTGACATATCACCTGTGATAATACAGTATAATAGTAAGATTAAACGAGAACTCACCTGTTCGAAGTTTGATCGTTATTTTACGAGGAGTTACGATGAGGGATTACGTGAAGAAGAGCCCGCCTCACGCTGGTAACGGCATACTTCAAAGCAACGGCATGAAAAACACAGAACACCAAAGCCGGAGTAACATAGTAAGGCTCATAAAAAGACTTAGAACCACCATTTGATCATTTATTTTCGAGGGTGGGAGCGAGGGCACGTAATCCCTCATCGTAACTCCTCGTAAAATAACGATCAAACTTCGAACAGGTGAGTTACCTCGTTTAATCTTACTATTTTACTTCGGAGTCACGTGAGTGGACTACGTGGAAGAGTTTTAAAGCTTTCTGTGTTTTTTATGTTCGTAAGAATTAATCCGAACGACAGTCCGGCAAAGAAACACATACATGAGAAAGCAGACAAATGTTAGATCTATTTCACAATTAAGTTTATTTAATGGCTGCAAAAGACCATATAATACCCTCCTTATATTTTGAGGGAAAAATGATTACAAGTGACAAAAGATATCAGTGACTACACAACTGATTATAGCAATTAATAGCAAACAAAGCAGGTGATTATAGTGCTCCCAACACCGCGTGTCCAAAGCTTTGGTCATAGTGTGAACAGGTTTGTTGTAGAACTTTGAAAAAGTTTCTTCTTTTCCACCCAGCGATTTTAAAAATATGCTCGAGAGTACGTCCCGCCCCTTCGCCGCGGACGTAGCTGCCGCCCTGGTGGAGTGAGATTTGAAGACAACAGAGTCTACTCCCGCTAAAACCCACACCTGTTTCACCCAACCATTTTGAGATAGTTTGAACTGAAGCTTTTTGTGTGTGGCTTTTTGTGCGTAAGCAGCAATGTCTTTTCGTTTCTCGAAAAGTGTCCGTCACTTTAATACATTGGTTCAAATGTCTAACCACACCACAAGAAGCACAAGCCTCAATATGAAAAGCTTGAAAAGGGTGTTTTTACCTTGTTCCAGATCTCCCTGGCATACTTTGTTTTGATCAGATCGTAAACATAGAATACAAACGTTATCTGTAGTCACATGCATACAGTCTAAACGCAACATTTGTAAAGTTTGCACTCTTTGCCTGAGACCAGTGACATTAAAACATGACCAATTTTCAATGTTAACCTATCCAATGACAACCCATCAATTGCGTCCATTCTCTAAGTAAGCAAGTACTATGCTCACATCCCAAATCTCTGAATACTAGTTTGGCGGATTCATGTGAAAATTCCTTTCATGAATCGTGATATTAATGGATGCGAACCCAATTGGATTCTCACACAGTCAAAGTCCTAAATAGGACGACAAGGCACTGCGTGCAGTGTTAAGGCACTGTACTTAAATAATGGCCAAAGCGCATTGGCAAGAGAATTCCAAAACATTGGAGTAACATTCACAGAATCAATCAGAAAATATTTTGACTGTGGTGCAAAATTCTTCCCATTTCTTTAATATGTGTCATATATGTATCTGTGTGCTAACTCGCCATGATGGCCAATAACTGTCAAGTTTGGGCCGACAATCCCAGTTCCCTGTAGTGGTCTGGTCAAAACCTGCAGATAACAAATTCATATATGCATATAATGGGTAATCTACAATTGTTACTGGATTATCAAGATATCACTACAGGTTAGGTATCTGCATATACGGTCTTAATCATATTCAGCATACCTGGGAACCAAGGTTGAGTTGGCCAATTTGGCACTACAAACAATCCGGAAGCTGAATCTGCTCTATTTTCTTCAAGCATCTCTGGATCAGAGCAAATAGTGGAAAAGCAATAAAAAGAACTTTTTTTTCCCCAGTGGTAATGGAAAATGCATCTACTGCAACTGCTTCCGGATCGAGTTTCCCAAGACACATAAGGAGGCAATTGATGATTAAGCCTGGATGCAAACAAATCAATTTCTGGCAACCCAAATCGTCTAACAATATTCTAAAATATTGCGGCTTAAACTCCATCCCGTAATTACGGCTTTAAAAATCCTGGACTTTCATCTGCTACCACATTGTCTTTAACCAGGAGTATAACTTTACTGAAATCCATATCTTCCGACAAACACATTGCCATATCCATTGACCAACAATCACATGATACTGAACCAACTCTCCCCATGTGATATAATGTAAACCACAGCTGTTTTAATTGTCTAATTTGTATTAGCACACATGCAGACCCTGTTTAGGCACAATCAAAATGCTTTAAGCCCATAAAAGGCCCAATAACTCCAAATAGTTAATACCAAACTCCTTGGAGAAACACTTGTTCTTCAGTATCCATCACCTCCACAACTGGAGATAAATCTGTGCCCCCCATCGAGAGCAACTAGCATCTGTATGAAAACCATTTCAGGCTTGTTTAATCATAATATTTATTACCAGCTTGAGGGACATTTTTCCTTTTTTTTTTTTTAAACCCACCATTGTAATTCAATACTGCTCTTTTGTTAATTACCAAGGCCCTGTCAAATGGCCTGCCTTCCCCCCTTTTTGAGAGCTTTGTATCTTGTACCTTCGAATATATCGATAATTGTAATGGACCAATTCTACTGCAAGGAAATTGCTGCTACGCAGTTCAACCAATGGTTGTCACCATTCTGCGGATGGAAGGATAAGGTTTTGAATGAAGATAATGACAAGTTACCAAATTCATCGACTTATCTGTTGTAAAGTATTAACCTATCACTGAGTTTATTACAAACCCCAATGTAAAATTGTTTGTGCTGGCTGCAGCCTGGGGCTAATTAGATTAATTAAGAACTTAGCTTACTCTCAAAAGCTTTAGTAACTGAAACAGAGTCCTCAGCTGACTCCCTGAAAATACTAATGACCAGAATGTCCATTTGAGATAAGCCATACTGAATGTGCATTTTGTGCTCTAATTGGCTAAACTGGTTTCTACAGTTTCGTAAAGAGTAAAAAGCAGAACCAGTCCATTGGCAAAGCTTAACTGCCATAATTGTCACAACCAATTAAAATTTAAGTACCACCACCGAAACCTGATGCATTGTACAGAATAATAGGCCTCTTTTCATCAATCTTTAGCCATATAACAACCTCAGAAAATAAATATTTTGCAGTATTCAATGTCCTCCATTTGAACATGGTATGTATTCTACAAACTTAATTGAGACCTGTAAGGTCCAGAATACTTCTGCAACCATCATTCTGTATTGCCTTCTAACATTAAAGACAAATTATGCACAGTGTTTTCAAATCTATTCCATTACCCCCCCTTTTCCAGATAATTAGCAATGTGAACATAAATCTCTGCTTTTTCAATTGCAGAAAACACGAAAACATAACAGGTTTATTCTGTACAGAGGATAAACCTCTTTTTTTTTAAAGTAATAGTATTAATTAAACGCTCGTAATAATACCTAACAAAAATAATAGTAAGTCCAGTCCTTAATAAACTTTTTGTAATCTCCCTCTAACTGGAGATTAATCCGCAGATTCTTAAGCAGAAACAAGTCTTAATTCCTCTGCATATGAGCGTGTGGTCCCTTTATTCCCCACTGATTTCGGTAAGTATTGGTTTTTGCAATACAATAAAAACTTCCTTGACATATTTCTGCCTCTATTTCCCAATATCAAATCCCCTTCCTGGTGAAAATACCTTTTTCGTCCAAAGACGAAGGTTTCAAGCAGCTAAATATTTTAGCTTTTCATCCAATTTCATAAGTTAGCAGATTACTCCCAAACAGATAACCAAGAGCATAAACACCACTTGCTCGACACAGGTAATGCAACCTTGGGTGAAAAATGGGCCAAAACGCCATTTATATTTTATACAAATTTCATAGAAAGACTTGCACAATAGCGTCTTTATTTTATGTTTTCCTTTCATCTCCCAAAAGCCATAATATCAGCAGAATAATTTGTGGAGGATTTTTAAACCTCACTATATTTGCCGCACTCATATTTAAGAGTCATGGATGCCATATTAACGGATAAACCGTAGGCTTTCAATGAGGCACAATTTTCCTGTGCTGTGCAATTTAAATATTTCAAACCATCACAGAATCATGAATTGGTTGAGATACCATATAATAATATGTTGCAGCTAGGTTTACTTCATAGCCTCACCACTTTCTTCATATATAGCAAAACCTATTGCTGATTCCAGGCATCTTTGCCTCTTTATAATATTATTTTTCATTTATTTTTTTTATTTTACTATGTGGGTGCTTTCAAAAATGCCAATCACCATCAACAGGGTCCTGCCTCTGCAGCCCAAATCAATTGATTACATCCCATGAGACTTCTTTCCGGCCCAAATCCTGGGTCGGAGTTCCAACTTCCAATTAAGGCCCATGCCATATTCAAATAATTAAACCCCTCAGGGCTATTCTTAGGAACCTTCAGGGTACTTTGACCCTAGTCTCATAATTATTTGGAGAACTTTCTCCATATGCTCCATAATCAGTTCCACATAGTTTTATACTTATCTGAGGACATTTTCAATGTCAGAGTCATCCGAAACCACGGGCCTCTCAGATTTTTAGGGTGGGTGGGGCCCATTTTCATATTCGGGAGCCTTCTCTCCGTGGTTATCATTTGTAACTAATTCGCTACCGGTATATCTACGGCCACCGTATCGGAACCGCTCCGCACTAGCTTTCCGTATATTCTATTTTTCACCCCCAGGAGCATTTAACAACCCGCGAATATATGTTACTTCATCCTCTGTGCTTATCCACACTAATAAGACTCTGACCTACTAATTTATTTCCTATACTGCTGGAACCTATACCCAGCGCCCCTAAGAAATCCCAACATTACTGTTCTTAACCTGCGGCCGTTCCGACCGCTGCGAGGAGCTGCTCCTTACTGCAGCTCCTCCTTCCGCCGTCAGCGTCGACGTCATGCCGTTACCAGCGTGAGGCGGGCTCTTCTTCACGTAGTCACTCACGTGACTCCGAAGTAAAATTCGTTCATTCATCTCATGCAGGGGAGAATGCTCATCACAGCGGGAAGTCCCTCACACATGAGGAGAGATCCCTCACACAAGACACAGAATGCAAGACAAAGAATCTCACCGTGACATGTCAAGAGTCAAGAGTTTTTTCTTGTCATATGTCCCAGATAGAACAATGACATTCTTGTGACTTAATATATGTATCTTAAACTTAATGTATCTTAAAGTATCATCCCTTCATTTATTCCCTCATCCATTCATTTATTCCTTCATCCATTCATTTATTCCTTCATCCATTCGGTCATTGATTGATTCATTCATTAATTTACTCGTCTATTCCTTCATCCATTCATTCATTCACCCATTCATTCATCCATTCTTTCATTCATTCATCCATTCCTTCATCCATTCATTCATTTGTTCATTCATTCATTCAGTCATTCATTTATTCATTCCTTCATCCATCCATTCATTCATCCATCACATGCACCCTCCCGCAGATGCTGCCTTACCCGCACGTGGGAAATCTTCTGTTGCAGCTCGGACTTCATGCGCTGAGCTTCCGTGAGCTTCCTCCTGGTGGCTGCGTCCATGGATGCCTTCAGCTTGCCCTGGTGTTAGACGTAAGCACATCTTCTGCCATTCGTGACAGCACTGTCCCTTCGGCCCATCAGGCTCATACCCGTCATAAACGGCTCAATTGTGATCATGTGCAATCTTCCCGCTGACTGGATAGCACGCAACAAAAGCTTTTCACTGTACCTCGGTAGACAAGACAACAATCAACTCCAGAATAAACTCAACAGTAATAAACTCAATAAACTCAAAAACCTGTTAAATGTACCTCGCTACACGTGACAATAAAAACACGTCTCAATAATAACCTCAATAAACATAAAAGCTTTTCACTGTACCTCGCTGCCCGTGACAATAATAAATTCAACTCAGTAATAAAATCAACGCAAGTGAACTCAACAATTGCTAATCCCTTAATAATCACTTTTACCTGCACTTCACAGCCTTCTCTGCCTCAGATGCTCAGATTCAAATGCTCATCTACTTTCAGAAGGCTTAATGCAAACTTAAAGCACACGGTATTGGGGGTTCAGTATTGATGTGGATAGAGAACTGGCTGGCAGACAGGAAGCAAAGAGTAGGAGTAAATGGGTCATTTTCAGGATGGCAGGCAGAGACTAGTGGGGTACCGCAAGACTCAGTGCTGGGACCCCAGCTATTTATAATACATATTAATGATCTGGATGAGGGAATTGAATGCAACATCTTCAAGTTTGCGGATGACACGAAGCTCGGGGGCAATGTTAGCTGTGAGGAGGATGCTAGGAGGCTCAAGGTGACTTGGATAGCTTGGGTGAGTGGGCAAATGCATGGCAGATGCAGTATAATGTGGATAAATGTGAGGTTATCCACTTTGGTGGTAAAACAGAAGGTAGACTATTATCTGAATGGTGGCCGATTAGGAAAAGGGGAAATGCAACGAGACCTGGGTGTCATGGTACACCAGCCATTGAAAGCGGTATGTTAGCATTCATAGCAAAATGGTTTGAGTATAGGAGCAGGGAGGTTCTACTGCAGTTGTACAGGGTCTTGGTGAGACCACACCAGGAGTATTGCGTACAGTTTTAATCTCCTAATCTGAGGAAAGACATTCTTGCCATAGAGGGAGTGCAGAGAATATTCACCAGACTGATTCATGGGATGTCTTGACTTTCATATGAGGAAAGACTGGATAGACCTGGCTTGTACTCGCTAGAATTTAGAAGATTGAGTGGGGATCTTATGGAAACTTACAAAATGCTTAAGGGGTTGGACAGGCTTGATGCAGGAAGATTGTTCCCGATGTTGGGGAAGTCCAGAACAAGGGGTCATAGTTTAAGGATAAGGGGGAATTCCTTTAGGACCGAGATGAGGAAAACATTTTTCACACTGAGAGTGATGAGTCTCTGGAATTCTCTGCCACAGAAGGTAATTGAGGCTAGTTCATTGGCTATATTTACGAGGGAACCTTCTCTGTACCCCCTCTATGGCAAGAATGTCTTTCCTCAGATTTGGAGACCAAAACTGAATGCTATACTCCAGGTGTGGTCTCACCAAAACCCTGTACAACTGCAGTAGAACCTCCCTGCACCTATACTCAAATCATTTTGCTATGAATGCTAACATACCATGTGCTTTCTTCACTGCCTGCTGCACCTGCATGTCTACTTTCAATGACTGGTGTACCATGACACCCAGGTCTTGTTGCATTTCCCCTTTTCCTAATTTGCCACCATTGAGATAATAGTCTACTGTCCTGTTTTTCCACTTGCTACTGCTGCTGCACTCCATATACTGCACTACGTCGGGACGGGTGAAACATAGAAACATAGAAAATAGGTGCAGGAGAAGGCCATTCGCCCCTTCAAGCCTGCACCACCATTCAATGTGATCATGGCAGATCATCCCCTATCAATAACCCGTGCCTGCCTTCTCTCCATATCCTTTGATTCCACTAGTCCCGAGAGCTCCATCCAACTCTCTCTTAAATCCATCCAGTGACTTGGCCTCCACCGCCCTCTGTGGCAGGGAATTCCATAAATTCACACAACTCTCTGGGTAAAGTTTTTTCTCAGCTCAGTCTTAAATGATCTCCCCTTTATTCTAAGACCTTTATAAGTCCTTTCATAACTTTATATGTTTCTATAAGAAACCCCTCATCCTTCTAAACTCCAGTGAATACAAGCCTAGTCTTTTCAGTCTTTCCTCATATGACAGTCCCGCCATCCCAGGGATCAATCTCGTGAACCTACGCTGCACTGCCTCAATCACAAGGATATCCTTCCTCAAATTAGGAGACCAAAACTGTACACAGTATTCCAGATTTGGTCTCATCAGAGCCCAATAAAACTGCAGAAGATCCTCTTTACTCCTGTACTGAAATCGTCTTGTTATGAAGGCCAACATTGATGGACAGCTATCTGCAGAGCCAAAAGAGATGGGGGAGATATTGAACAATTTATTTTCTTCGGTATTCACCAAGGAGAAGGATATTGAAATCGGTAAGTAAGTGGAAAGAGTAGAGTAGCTAAGGAAACTATGAGATTAAAAGAGGAGGAAGTACTGACACTTTTGAAAAATATAAAAGTGGATAAGTCTCCAGGTCCTGACAGGATATTCCCTAGGACATTGAGGGAAGTTAGTGTAGAAATAGCAGGAGCTATGACAGAAATATTTCAAATGTCATTAGAAAAGCAGTGGATGTTGTCTATATGGATTTCAGTAAGGCCTTTGACAAGGTTCCCCATGGAAGGTTGGTTCAGAAGGTTCAATCTTGGGGTGTTAATGGCGGAGTAGCAAGATGGATTCAACAGTGGCAGAATGGGAGATGTCAGAGAGTAATGGTGGATGACTGTTTGTCAGGTTGGAAGACCAGTGGGGTGCCTCAGGGATCTGTGTTGGGTCCACTGTTGTTTGTCATGTACATCAAGAAAGCCTTTGGTGTGCTGGCCTTTATAAATCAGAGCATTGAATATAGGAGTAGGGAAGTAATGTTAAAATTGTACAAGGCATTGGTAAGACCAATTCTGGAGTATGGTGTACAATTTTGGTCGCCTAGTTATAGGAAGGATGTCAACAAAATAGAGAGAGTACAGAGGAGATTTGCTAGAATGTTGCCAGGGTTCCAGCAACTATGTTGCAGAGAAAGGTTGAACAAGTTAGGTCTTTATTCTTTGGAGCGCAGAAGGTTAAGGGGGGACTTGATTGAGGTCTTTAAAATGATGAAAGGGATAGGACAGAGTTGACGTGGATAAGCTTTTCACATTGAGGGTAGGGAAGATTCAAACAAGAGGGCATGACATGAGAATTAAGGGACAGAGGTTTCGGGGTAACGTGAGGGGGAACTTCTTTACTCAGAGGGTGGTGGCTGTGTGGAATCAGCTTCCAGCAGAAGTGGTGGAGGCAGGATCGATTTTAACATTTAAGAGTAAAGTGGATAGGTATATGGACGTGAAGGGAATGGAGGGGTATGGTCTGAGTGCAGGTAGATGGGACTAGGGGAAAATAAATGTTTGGCACGGACTGGAAGGGCCGAGAGGGCCTCTTTCCGTGCTGTAATTGTTATATGGTTATATGGTTATATGGTTATGTGACAAGTAAAATGGATGAAGGGGTGCTAGTGGATGTAGTGGATCTAGACTTTCAGAAAGCCTTTGATAAGGTTCCGCATGGGAGACTTGTGACTAAAATTAGAGCACATGGTACTGGGGGGGGGGGGGGGGGTAGGGTGTTGACATGGATAGAGAATTGGTTGGTAGACCGGAAGCAAAGGGTAGGAGTGAATGGGTCCTTTTCAGAATGGCAGGCAGTGGCGAGTGGAGTGCCGCAAGGCTCGGAGTTGGGGCCACAACTGTTTACCATATATATTAATGATTTGGAAGAGGGGATTAGGAGCAACACTAGCAAGTTTGTGCATGACACAAAGCTGGGTGCCAGTGTGAACTGTGAAGAGGATGGTAGGAGGTTGCAGAGTGACCTGGAGGGATCTCCCCACCTGGGAACCTCAGACCTCAGAAGTGAGAGGTTGAAAATGTCCATAAAAACTCCAGCCAGTTGGTCCACACAGGTTTTTAGAACATGACCTGGTATACTATCAGGTCCAGACGCTTTTCAAAGACAGGGCAGGGGCATTCCCTGAGGGATTTGGTGGGTTGGAAGTGGTTTTATCTGTGTTTTTCCCCTCAGTTGTTGTCCGGGAAGGAAGGTGGCAGCACTTGGCCCGTCGGGGCTAGGATGCGCGGGAGGAAGGCTGAGCTTGGATTGAGGCTTGGAAAGCTGAGCTCGTCTCCTCTGCCCCGACCCGCATCCGGTCCAGCATGGAGGGGGAAGCGAGCAAACGATGGTCGCTCTGCCTGGAGATGGGTCCTTTGGCCCCTCTCGTCCGTGCTATCCCGGGCTTTCTGCAGCACAATCTTGCACTGTTCTGTACTGGATATTGCATTTATTGCATTTGTCATCACTGCATGTACATTGTTTGCTCTGGCGGCTGCGTGAGAACAAGCGATTTCATCACCTCCCAATCGATGTGCAGAACAACAAACTTACTCGCTCAGCTGGCGACCTCATTTCTCCTTACTCCCCCAAGCTGGCGACCTCCCATTCCCCATACTCCCCCAAGCTGGCGACCTCCCATCCCTTACTCCCCCAAGCTGGATACCTCCCATCCCTTGCACCCCCAAGCTGGCTACCTCATTTCTCCTTATGCCTCCAAGCTGGCTACCTTTCATTCCCCTTACTCCCCCAAGCAGGCGACCTCCCATCTCTCATTTCCCCTAGACTGGCCACCTCCATACCTTATCCACCAAGCTGTCTGCATCCCATTCGGTACCCCCCTAGGTAAGTACACCCCCCCCCCCCCCCATTCGTTAATCCTCCAAGATAGTTACCTCCCATCCCTCTTACTCCCCCAAGCTGGCTCCCACCGCACTGTCATGGGCTGTGGGTCGGCAGCGCCCACACACACGGGCTGGGTGGAGCGGGGCTGTGGCTCCGGCAGCGGTCACACGGGGCCATAAACCTGGCAACATCCCCGTCAGCAGCAGCAGAGTTGTGGGCAGTCTGGTCCCTCCACCCAACCAGCGTCACTGACCGGGCTGCACCAGCACTGGCACCATGATCCCCCCCTAACAGGGTGATTCACCCCCCCCCCCACCCCCCCCCCCCCCGACCACACATGGGGTGATTAACCCCCCCGACCCTCATATGGGGTAATTCACCTCTGGACCCCCACATTGGGTGATTCACCCCTGGACCCCCACATTGGGTGCTCACCCGGGTGCCGGGCTGTCTGTAGCCCCGCCGCCGCGTTTCAGCCGCCAAACACCAAACGATATTGCCAAGTGTAGGAACTATCTTTCAAGTAGTGGGGAGGTGTGCGACTGCCCTACGGCTACAGATCAGCATGGAGGCGAGAATAATTTCTTATCATTTCTGGAGATGGTTGGCATTTCCTTTCATTATTGATAGTACAACATGGATTTTGCAGAATTCCAAAGAGCTCAGTTGTCAAAGTTCATCTCTTAAAGAAAGCAGACAGCAACAAAATTGTTAAAGGTAAACCAAAGCAATCTTTTAATCAATTTGTCAGACGGGAGTGGCGAGATCTACAAAGAGCACACACGTTGCTCAGTGCTTCTCGGTGGACAGGCAGTTCAGACAGATATCTAATATGGTGCTGTGCTCAGACAATACATCTCTGTTAATACATTGTTAATACATTGTTTCAATGATTAGTATAAACCAAGCTTTTAAGATTTTCCCAGACTTTATTCTGCTGGGGAAATTCTCTTTTAAATTTGACTGCTTTCTGTTTTTCAACAAATTTCCTTTTTTAATTTACAAACCAAACTTGACCAAATTAAACTCTTTCACAGTGAGGTCAGGATAAACTTGCTTTATTTGTTACGTAAGGCACAAATGCGTCAAAACTTTCTTTAAAAACCACTTTAAAATGCCGAAGAAGGAACTGTAGATGCTGTAAAATTGAAGGGAGACAAAAATTCTGGAGAAACTCAGCGGGTGAGGCAGCATCTACGGAGCGAAGGAAATAGGCAACGTTTCTGGTCGAAACCCTTCTTCAGACTGATGTGAGGGTGGGGGAGGCGGGAAGAAGAAAGGAAGAGGTGGAGCCAGTGGGCTGAGGGAGAGCTGGGAAGCGGAGGAGAAAGTAGGGACTACCTGAAATTAGAGAAGTTAATGTTCATACCGCTGGGGTGCAAACTGCCCAAGCGAAATATGAGGTGCTGCTCCTCCAATTTGCGGTGGTCCTCACTCTGGCCATGGAGGAGGCCCAAGACAGAAAGGTCAGATTGGGAATGGGAGAGGGAGTTGAAGTGCTGAGCCACTGGGAGATCAGGTCGGTTATTGCGAACCGAGCGGAGGTGTTCAGCGTGTGTGTGTGAGAGTGTGTGTGTGAGAGGGTGTGTGTGAGAGAGTGCATGTGTGAGAGAGAGCAATAGAGAAAGGAAGTGTGTGTGAGAGAGAGAGGGTCTGTGCGTGTGTGTGAGAGAGAGGGGGACTGTGTGTGTGCGTGTGTGTGAATGAGAGAGGGGGGAGTGTTGTGTGTGTGAGAGATAGAACAACAGAGAGAGGGAGTGTGTGTGTGTGTGTGCGCGAGAGAGAGGGACAGAGAGACGGGGTGGGGGAGAGACAGGGAGCGAGAGACGGAGTGTGTGAGAGAGCAGGGGGGCACGAGAGTGTGGGAGTGGAGAGAATGTGTTACGGGGGGGGGGCGGAGGGAGGGGGAGAGAGAGAATGTAAAATGTGCATCTTTAAGGACATTGGTCAGGTAGCATTTGGAGTATTGCATATAGTTCTGGTCACTCCATTACAGGACTGATGTGGAGGCTTTGGGGAAGGTGCAGAGATGTTTAACCAGAATAGTTTAAAAACAATGAACTGCAGATGCTGGTTTACAAAAAAGGACACAAAGTTGGAGTAACTCAGCGGGACAGGCAGCATCTCTGGAGAGACGGAATGGGTGACTGAAGTAACGACCCGAAACGTTGCCCATTCCTTCCAGCATTTTGTGTCTACCTAAACAATGTGCCTATCTATCCTTGTGGCGGTGTGCCAGCAGGCTGGAGAATCAGGCAGCCTTGCCACAGAGCGGGCAGGTGGAGGGGTGCTGGCCGGTGTGGACTCGCCGGTGCTCCAGCAGGTAGTCAAGGCGTGTGAAGCCCTTACCACAGGACAGGCAGGGGAAGGGACGCCTACCGCTGTGGGTATGCCGGTGCTGCCACAGGTTGGACATGCAGGTGAAACCCTTGCCACACTCAGCGCACACAAAGGGTCCCTCTCCGGTGTGTACCCGCTGGTGCTCCCGCAGCCCCCATGCTCTCTTGTACAGTGGGAACAAATTAAAGCAGCAACACATAAAAAAAAAACATTAAAGCCGCATAAAGAAAAAAAAAAACTCAAAAAGGAGGTGTCCGCCGGTGCTGGGCCCGCCCCGGTGCTGTCCAAACTCCTCACCGCAGTACGGGCAGTCGTAGGGCTGGCCACTGGTGTGCACGTGCTGGTGAGACAGGGCGTGGGAGGCCATGGGAAAGCGCTCTCCACACACCGGGCTGGGGACGGGACAGTCGCCGGCGTGCACCCGCTGGTGGGACAGCAGCTTGGAAGACTGGGTGAAGCCGTTGCGCACTGGGCGCAGATGTGTAGGCACTCGCCGGTGTGGGTGCGCTGATGCACCAGCAGGGTCCCAGAGCGGGTGAAGCTCTTGCCGCAGTGGGTGCAGATGTAGGGGCGCTCCGCGGTGTGGGAGCGCTGGTGCTCCAGCAGGTTGTCGGAGCGGGTGAAGCCCTTGCCGCACTGGGCACAGGTGTAGGGGCGCTCGCCGGTGTGGGTGCGCTGGTGGGACAGCAGGTTGCCGGAGTGGGTGAAGCCCTTGCCGCACTGGGCACAGGTGTAGGGGCGCTCCCCGGTGTGGGTGCGCTGGTGCTTCAGCAGGGTGCTGGAATGGGAGAAGCTCTTGTCGCACTGGGCGCATGTGTAGGGGCGCTCGCCGGTGTGGGTGCGCTGGTGCATGAGCAGGTTGCTGGAGGAGGTGAAGCCCTTGCCGCAGTGGGTGCAGGTGTGGGGGCGCTCGCCGGTGTGGGTGCGTTGGTGCTTCAGCAGGGTGCTGGACTGAGTGAAGCTGTTCCCGCAGTCACTGCAGGTGTAGGGGCGCTCGCCGGTGTGTGTGCGCTGGTGCACTAGCAGGTTGCTGGACTGAGTAAAGCCCTTGCCGCAGTCGCTGCAGGTGTAGGGGCGCTCTGCGGTGTGTAGGCGCCTGTGCTGCTTCAGCTCAGGAGACGACTTGAAGCCTTTGCTGCAGTCAGAGCAGGTGAAGGGCCGCTCACTGCTGTGCACCCACCGGTGATCCCGCAGCCCCGACAAATGGGCAAAGATCTTGCCGCAGGTGGAGCAGCCATCTGGCTTCTCGCCCATGTGTACCTGCCGGTGGATCTTCAGCGCATCCACCCTCGTGAAGTCCTTGCCACACATGTCGCACTCATAACGCTTCTCCTTGTTGTGCCCCGTCATGTGGTCCTCCATCGAAGCTCAGCCCCTCCAAGCGCAGCCCGCACACCGAGCAGATGGGTGGAAGGGTCTCACAAGCACCCTGGCCGCCCTCGTCCCCGTCCCTCCGTCCACAGCAAAGGCTCCTAAACCCTGCAGGAGGGGAACACAGAGGGTCAACAAGCTGGCAAACAGGACATTACTAGCACATATTGGGTGCGTTTATGGCGGAGGAAACCGTTATATAATTTTGAGCGGCACAGTGGCGCAGCGGTACAGTTGCTGCCTCACCGCCAGAGACCAGGGCTCAATCCTGACTATGGGTGCTGTCTGTGTGGAGTTTGTACGTTCTCCCCGTCACCTGCATGGGTTTTTACTCCGGGTGCTCCCGTTTCCTCCAACATTTTTTTTAAAGTTTTTTTTTATTAGAAGCATTTACATAACAAGAGCATTTCATGTATAACACTCATACATTGCTAATATTATCAATATTATCAATTATTTAATGACTGCTTTATATATATTTTTCTGTCTCCATGTCTCTCTCTCTCTCTGTCTCTCCCTCTCTTTCTCTATGTCTCTCTGTCTCTCTCCATCTCTCTCTCTCTCCTTATCTCTATCTCTCTTTCTCTCTCTGTCTGTCTCACTCTCTCTTTATGTCTCCCTCTCTCTGTCTCTCTCTCTCTGTGTCGTCTCTAACTCTGCTCTCTCATTCTCTCTTTCTCTCTCTCTCTGTAGCTCTCTGTCTCTGTGTCTGAGTCGCTGCCTGTCTCTTGCTTTCTCTCTGTCTCTCTGTCTCTCTCTCTCTTTCTTTCTTTCTTTCTCTGTCTGTCTGTCTCTCGCTCTCTCACCCCTCTCTCTCTTTCTGTCTCTCTCTCTCTCTCTATGTCTTTCTCTCTGTATCTTTCTCCCTTTATCTCTCTCTGTCGCTCTCTGTGTCTCTGTCTCTCTCTCTTTCTGCCTCTCTCTCTTTCCCTCTCTCTCTTTCTCTCTGTGCCTCTCTCTCTCTGACCTCTCTCACTCTCTCGCTCTGTCTTTGTCTGTCTCTCCCTCTCTCTCTCTCTCTCTTTCTCTGTTTATCTGTTTCTCTCTGTACATTTCTCGTTCTCTCTCTGTCTGCCTCTCGTTCTCTCTCTGTATCTCTCTCTGTCTCTCTGTGTGTATGTCTCTCTCTGTCCGTCTCTCTCTCTCTCTCTTTCTTTCTCTCTCCGTCTGTCTCTCTCTCTCTCTCGCACCTCTCTCTCTCTCTCTATGAATCTCTCTCACTCTCTCTGGATCTCTATCTCTGTCCATCTCTCTCTCGCTCTCTCTGTCTGTCTCTGTCACTCTTGCACATCTCTCTCTCTCTCTCTCTCTGTCTCTATCTCTATGAATGTGAGGTTATCCACTTTGGTGGCAAAAACAGGAGGGTAGACTATTATCTGAATGGTTGCAAATTAGGAAAAGGGGAGATGCAACGAGACCTGGGTGTCATGGTACACCAGTCATTGAAAGTAGGCATGCAGGTGCAGCAGGCAGTGAATAAAGCAAATGGTTTGTTAGCATTCATAGTGAAAGGATTTGAGTATAGGAGCAGGGAGGTTCTACTGCAGTTGTACACAGTTTTGGTGAGACCACACCTGAAGTATTGCGTACAGTTTTGGTCTCCAAATCTGAGGAAAGACATTGTTGCCATAGAGGGGGTACAGAGAAGGCTCACATGACTTATCCTTGGGATGTCAGGACTTTAATATGAGGAAAGATTGGATAGACTCGGCTTGTACTCACTAGAATTTAGAAGATTGAGTGGGGATCTTATAGAAACTTACAAATTCTTAAGGGGTTGGATAGGCTAGATTCAGGAAGATTGTTTCCGATGTTGGGAAGGTCCAGAACAAGGTGGTCACAGTCTAAGTGTAAGGGGAAATTCCTTTAGGATCGAGATGAGGATGGAAACATTTTTTCACACAGAGAGTGGTGAGTCTCTGGAATACTCTGCCACAGAAGGTAGTTGAGGCCAGTTCATTGGTTATATTTGAGAGGGAGTTAGGATGTGGCCCCGTGGCTAAAGGGATTAAGGGTATGGAGAGAAGGCAGGTACAGGATACTGAGTTGGATGAATCAGCCATGATCATATTTGAATGGCGGTGCAGGCTTGAAAGGCCGAAGGCCTACTCCCGCACCTATTTTCTATGTTTCTCTGGGTGGGAACGTTTCTCCACATCTAAGTCCCAAATGACCACAGATTCACAATTCTCTGTGCGGAAAAGTTTTCCTTCTATCTACCACCTCAACTCAGTCCCAAATGGCCACAGATTCACAACTCTCTGGGTGGAAAGGTTTCTACCTCATCTAAGTCCTAAATGGTGACCCTATTCTTAAACTGGTGTGTGGCCCCTGGTTCTGGACTTCCCCCAACATCGGGAACATGTTTCCTGCCTCTAGCGTGTCCAAACCCTTAATAATCTTAGATGTTTTCAATAAGATTTCCCTCATCCTTCTAAACTCCAGAGTGTAACAAGCCCAGCCGCTCCATTCTCTCAGCATTTGACAGTCCCGCCATCCTGGGAATTAACTTGTGAACCTTCGCTGGGCTCCCTCAATAGCACGAATGTCCTTCCTGGAGATAGAGGGGGGAGAGATAAGAGAGGTGGAGAGATAGTGAGAAGGACAGAGAGGGGGAGAGAGAGAGAGAGGCAAGAGAGGGAGGGAGAAAGGGGAGAGAGAATGTTGTCTGGGTTTTCAGCACCAAGTTCAGACAGAGAAAAGCCCTGTCTCACACGGTGGGAGTTGACCCACAGAGGTACCCCGAGTGAAAGACTCGTGGCTGTGTACGAGACTTCAAAGTTTATGATCAAGTGTGTAACCGAGTTCCCATGGTATGTCATTGCTGCGATGCTCCAACATCCTCTCCGAGTTACCAAGTTCTCTCCCGTTACTCTTGAGCCAACCGTGAAATGAAGGTATGTTTTTAATAAAGCAAACAATGTTAAAAATAGATCTCCATCCTGTGGCTTTTGAGTTATTTCAGCGCGGGGGGCCGCATCTATTGATATGACCTACAAAGGGAACAAATGCGCACCCTCCAGTAACCAATAAGTGGTAAGTGCATTTCTTGGTGCTTTATGTTTTTCCAAATACTGTATTTCCCGGGGTGGGGAGAGCTCAGTTCATAGTATTTGGGGAATCTGGTGTTGGTGGAAGGATGGGATAGGGGTCAGTAATCCACTTGCCACGCTCCGGTCTGAGTGCAGGTAGATGGACTAGGTGAGTAGTGTGCAGCAAGGAGGTAAAAAGAGGCAGAGAGGGCCTGTTTCCGTGCTGTTATTGCTATATGGTTTTGGCATTGTGGCCTGGGACGTGAATTTGCTTGGGGTGGCTGTTTTTTTACCGCAGCGCGCTCCGGGCACGGACAGCAGAACTGGATGCTACTTCCAAGGAAGGAAGCAGCTCGGGTGACTGACTTTGAGCGGCCGCCGGGACCCGACAGCAGACACACACAGATACACACAGACACACATGTGGCGTTTCTGCTCGGACTCCTTCTTCAGACAATCCTAATGTCCCATAATATATTCTTTAAATATTAAGGTTTCTGTTGAAAGTGTTGGTGCCGTGGTTACGGGTGGGTCGGGGAAGGAAGATGATGAGGTCTTCTCTGGTACAAGATTACTTTTTTGCTTTTTCAGTAATCAGGCCTCCGTGTTGGCCGATGCCTGGTTGATCGAGCGTTCATACAGTTGCGAGCGAGCGAGATCCATATATGGGAGCAAGGAACGCGAAGCCTCTGAGGGTTCATTGTTCCCCTGGTTTGGATTGCTCCCAGGAGAGCGGGCACAAAGACAAATTTAGGAATTTTTCTGTGGAAGGGGGAGGGCAGAATAGAATCGAAAGCATTGTAACAGCTAGCACACACCCCCCAACACAAAAACACAGCGGCAGCGTAAACAATTAAACAGCTTCACTTTTAAAAGCAAAGACACCCATTACATTACATGGCCCCAAGAAATCGCCTCTCAATTGTTTCGGGGTTGGAAATGAAATATATATAATATATATAATATGTATATACATATTATACTACAAATACATATATACTATATATACTGCAAGTGTGAGAGTGGTGAATCTGTGGAATTCTCTGCCACAGAAGGTAGTTGAAGCCAGTTCATTGGCTATATTTAAGAGGGAGTTAGATGTGACCGTTGTGGCTATTGGGATCAGGGGGTATGGAGAGAAGGCAGGTACAGGATACTGAGTTGGATGATCAGCAATGATCATATTGAATGGCGGTGCAGGCTCGAAGGGCTGAATGGCGTAGGCCATTCATATATATATATAATATTGCCGTGCATACGCGTTTGATATTTAGACAAACTTAATTTTATTTCCAGTTTTGCATTTTTAGTTTGTTCCACACATTTAATTAGTTTTAATCCCTCCAGAAAAAACCTGAAAGTGGAGATGGTTCTCAAAAATAAAGCCCAAGAGATGGCTTCTTGATTCTAGCGAGTGTTTGGGAAAATAGACACAAAAAGCTGGAGTAACTCACGGGACAGGCAGCATCTCTGGAGAGAAGGGATGGGTGACGTTTAGGGTGAGACCCTTCTTCGGACTGGTTGTTTGGGAAACGTGGATTAGGTTTGTTTTCGGGGGGGAGGGGGTGGGAATCATTCGCCCTTTCTCTGAATTCAGGAATGAAAGCATGTTGACACGCATAAACACAGAGAAGGGGGGACTGCTGCGTTTTAAGTCTGAGGGAAGAGGAGCAAGAAGTTCTCGATTTTTCACTGGGGATAGTTTCACTTTTTTTGCATTTTTCCTTCTCTCTGCCGCCTTGGTCCCGCTGAGTTTACTGCTGGCTTTTTGTGTCAAAGTCGTCTTGTTCAATCTCATTTCATTGGCAAACTTTCAGCTCAGGTTACCCGCGTTGATCCGGCGTATTTCAGCATTTATATTGCTCAAGCCTCTTTACCTCCCGGAGCCCACATGTAACTTAACCACATGTATTACTCCAGCATTTTGTGACTATCTTTGTTTCTGTCCCTTTAAGATTATTAAAAATGTTCCCACGGGGGGAAATAGCAGTATACGCCAATGAACACGATAATTATATACTCACGAGACACTAAGGGAACGCACGGGCCATTACGTTATTGCAACATGTTTAAATGTTTCCATTTTTAACTTGAAACAGTTAATTTGTCTCGTGAAAAATTCAAAAGTGTTAGGGCATGTTTGATTTTTTGCACGAGTTATCTAAGTTTCCCGGAGTACCTGCCGCGTTGGCGCCAGAGTGGACATGTTGGAACGCGGAGTTTCCAGACGTTGCCGCTTCGTTCTCGTTACGTGATCACCACGTGGTGAAAAATCGGGGTCACTCGTGGGCACTGCACTTGTGAGAACAGGGGGTTAAGTTGACAAGTTAAGGTCTTTATTCATTTGCAACACTGATGGGTTATGGGGGGCTTGATAGAGGTCTTTAAAATGATGAGGATAGACAGAGTTGACGTGGATGAAGCTTTTTCATGAGAGTAGGAGATTCCAAACAATAACGACATGATTTAAGGAATTAAGGGACAAAGGTTTAGGGGTAACGCAAGGGGGAACTTCTGTACTCAGAGAGTGGTAGCAGTGTGGAATGAGCATCCAGTGGAAAGTGGTGGAGGCAGGTTCGATTTTATCATTTAAAAATAAATTGGATAGGGATAAGGGGGGGAAAGAATGGTGGGTTATGGCCTGAGTGCAGGTAGATGGGACTGGGTGAGAGTAAGTGTTCGGCACGAGTAGAAGGGCGAGATGGCCGGTTTCCGTGATGTTATTGTTATATGGTTATATGGCTTAATAGAGGAGAGGGGAAAAGAGAGAGGCAGAGAGAGAGATGAGAGGGAGAGGCAGAGAGAGAGAGAGAGAGAGGGAGAGCAGAGAGAGAGAGGAGAGGGAGAGGCAGAGAGAGAGAGAGAGAAAGGGAGAGCAGTGAGTGAGAGAGGGAGGGAGAGGAGAGGGAGGGAGAGAGAGAGAGAAGGCAGCAGAGAGCGAGAGGCAGAGAGCGAGAGGCAGAGAGCGAGGCAGAGATCGAGCAGAGAGAGAGCAGAGTGAGAGGCAGAGAGAGAGGAGAGGCCGGAGAGAGTGAGAGGAGAGAAAGGGAGAGAGAGGCAGAGAAGAGAGTGAGAAAAAAGAGTGGGGGAGTGGGAGAGGCAGAGTGAGCGAGAGGGAGGGGAGGGAGAGAGAGTGGCAGAGATGAGAGAAAGAGAGAGAGGCAGCGATGTTGAGAGAGAGAGAGGAGGGGGGAAATAGACAGAAACCGGCCTGCAGGGCCAACTTAAGTGAGTTATACAGTGTGGTACCGCCTGTGCATGCTCCTCCTGCTGCATTAAAGGGGAATGCATGCATGGACTGGCTGCATTGCTGCATCCGCGCCGCATGGCAAACTTTTATCCTCACTGATCTTCAAAGCTGCATTCCTCGTGTCCACAAAGCGTTCGGCGGGAGGGGGCGCCTTTAGGGCGGCGCACCGGCGCTGGCCAAAGCGGGACGCGGGTCTAGGACTCGGGTGGAGGGCGAATCGCCGTATATTGGTTCAGGGTGGTTTTTGTTTGTGTTTTTTGGGGCATTGAGGTTGGGATGGAGAGAAAAATAAGGGGGGGGGGGTGTGTCTGATGAAGGATGATGGGGTGGAGGAGGATATGTGCAGGTGACCTAATAGCATGGAGAGTTTAAGAAGAGAAATAGACAGATATGTGAAATACTGAGAGAAATAATTAAAGTGGGGGTTGGTGAAACAAAAGAATGGAGGAGGGATGGATATGGAAGTCAGGGGTAGCCATACTTTTTGTACAAGCTGAGTTTGAAAAATATTGTTTCGCAATTCTTCGGTCGTTAGGGACTCAGTTAGACTGTGTAGTTGAGGTTGGGACATTGGCGGTTAAATTTACTGTTGTGCATTGTAGGGAAAACATGTTTTTTGCGTGTGTGAGATGGGAATGTGGGGAGTAAGGAGACAGTTAAAGCCTTTTATAATATGTAAATATATAGTGTAGAAAGAAGGCATTGTTTGCTAGATGACAGGACTTGGTGTTGTGGCTATTTCTGTTTTTATCTTTGTTTGGACCACAGTGAGAAACACCAGCTGATTCCAGGGCTGTCTTCATTCCTGCATTTGTTAGGAAGTATGTAAGAATTTAGTTCAAACTTTGACCTCGTGGAGGGCAGTAATATACACTTAGCAGCGTCAACACTGCGGAATCTATAATGAAGAAGATGAAGGGATGAAAAAGAGGAAAGAGGGAGGGAGTTAAGAGAGAGAGAGAGAGAGAGAGAGGATGAGAGAGAGAGAGAGAGCGGGAGAGAGTGTTAGAGAAAGTTTGGAGAGTTTTGAAAATTTTTCAGAAGAGATGAGGAGTGCGAGAGCAAAGGGCCTGTTGCGCGCTTGTATTCCAAACTAAACTAGACTAAACTGGTTGAAAGAAATGAGTTGTCACAAATGTGAAAAAGGTGTTTTAATATGTTATTTGGAAAAGGCCACTAAAGGAAATGGAGAAAGAGTGGAGTATAGGAGCAAAGACGGTCCTTCTTGCAGTTTCTGGGCCTGGGGCGACCACTCCTGGATACGGTGTGCATTTGGCCTGTTGGCTCCATAACAAGCGGCGTTTGAGTATCGGAGCAAAGAGTATTTGTCAGTGCAAAGGCGGCTAGGAGCAAGGCCAAGTGTGCATCAGTGTCAAGGGTATGGATTAGTACAAGGGTAGCAGTCAAGCTTTCCCCATTTAATATAACCTCATTTCCCACCTCCTTTAAAACTCCTCCCATACCTTTACTACACTTTTTCCCTTTATACATTATTC